>JAZAYU010001368.1:0-54520 GCA_038501625.1 Corbicula japonica
GATCGGGACAGACCGAGAGCGACATTAAAGTCGCTTTTGAAATACAATGATATTGAAAAACAAACAATGTATGTTCATCGTCATATTTTTGTTCGATAGTTGTTTCATTTTATTAACAAATGGCGCGCCATGGTTGCATGTAAACACATTTTCCTTAAAATGACGTCATTAACAATAAAAACGACGTAATCATCGTGGTCACTTTTGGCGTCAAATGCTCGATGACGTTACGGCAGTCGCGTCAAGACATCGATTGCATAGTAAAAATTTTACTATCCGGGTGTGCGAGTTCTTTACCAAGATCTTATATTTCATTGTCTAATGCTTAGGAAATGTTATAGCTTAAAGTTGTAAAAGGTTTATAGCCGAAGTTGAAATTTTCGCGAAATGAAGAACAATCGGCCTAGGCAAAGAGTTCCAATTTAAACATTTCCAGAAATGTTACAAGTACCTTATCTATTTTACGAATTATAATAAGTTAGGAATGCGAACTATTTATAATTCGATTACACTAAAACTTATCAACTTTGATGCATTTTACGATTCCATACAAAGAACATTTTTAGTCCCGGATAAACAGGCCGACGGATAGCATACATATCATTTCTTACATGCGCGTATACACAACAGAGTGATTATTACGGTTGTTCATCAAATGCTGTACATGTATAAATATATGTTAGGTGTAGGCAAATTACTCTAATAAATCTATATACAATTATTTATGAATAAATCTTATAAAAAACGAGTTGTTTCAAATTAGAAAGCATGCTTTAATTTTATGGGAATATTTCAAACCTTTTTTTAATTTTAAATGTATACAATACATATGCTTTGAGGAAATAGTAACTTTCTTCGGACGAAACATTTCCATGACTTATTTAATCTTGTGAGTTATTTTCAGCATTATTTATTTTTTCGAGCGATTTAAATGTAGTTCATCATATGACAAAAAGGAAAAAGTACCGGGTCACGCGGGTGGCTAGTTTATCAATCGGGTGGCGGGATGCGGATTGTGGAAAAAATAAAACATGATTGATTATTGTATCAAGGGCTTGGATGTTTACTTTTTGATAAGTCGATAGATCGACCAGTAAATAATTTAATAAATCGATTAACCAATCAATCAAACAATTTATCGATCAACCAAATAATCGATCAATCAGACAATCAATCAGTTATTTGTACTCCGCACAAATTGTTTTAACGATGATAAAAGAATATTTCTCCGGATTAAAAGACATTTTTTTGTTTTTATAAATACTTTGTCCTTTTAAAGCATTGGTGGAAAATCTGCTCATAAATACAGAGACATTAGTTTAATGTCTAATAGTGTTTTGAGTAAAGCATATTAATGTCTGGCATAAATTACACCGATATTAATGTAAAAAGTTTGCATTTCGGTAAAAGTTTGATTTTTCACGGAAGTACTTTTGTTAGTAAACGAATACCAAAAGACGATAAACCATCCTGCCATAAAAATAAGTATGTTGGTGTATCAATTAAACGACTTTTTTTTAGTTTTAGGCGAACATAACTAAATCCAGACAATACTTAGATTTTCAATGAATCAGAAATCTAAAAGACGAAAATATATGGCACTAAAATTGGTTCAATTCAGTGGTTGTCTCTTTTTCCCATTTATTTTGACGAACACACAGAGCAGATAAATGTAAAAGAAGACCAGTGAACTTTCCTGTCGATATCTGATGCAATTTTTAAAATTTGCAATCGACACAAATCATGTTAATCCTTTTTGAAAAGCGGAACAAATACCCGTTTTTTTTAAACAACGGCTATTAAATTTACTTTTCCCACTCTTTGAAGGCAGCTGCACAACCAACGCTTTACTCGTATAACACCCCAGTTTTTAATACCGGGAAATCTGGAACTCAAACCAGAATGGGACGAATGGACTACCAATTCAGCAAACCTGCATGATAGAAACAAATATTTTCTTTAGTAGTCTGGTTCCCGATCTCTTTTTTTTTCAAAGATATTGTTTGCGCCTTAACTATTCACGAGTCATGCGAATGCTATTAAAGTAAATTATGAGTTATATCTAAAACTCACACCAGATAGATTGCCGTGCAACCAACCATTCATGTGCATCAAAATCTAAATGAGAAAAAAATCATTTACTGGTACATTTGTTATTTACCGGCACTGTCTTACCTTCAACAAAAATCGGAAGATGATGTGTTGGGATAGTGAAATTGTGTACATCGGTACACGGGTGCTCTAACTGGTAAATCAGTCTCCGTTGGTAATTTCTTAAAGACCGGTTGCCGGTTTGTGTGTCCGATCACAAACATACTATATACGCATGATGTTTCAGAATAAGTATATGCTACGTAGCATTAGATCCTTCAAACACAAATCTCGGAGAAAGTTGTAAATAAAAAAAATATAAATATATGCAATGTACTAATATTTTAATTATTAATTTTAACAAAAATTAAATGAAGATACACGTATGATTCTTGAACAAATACATATGTGTCTCAAACCGCATCAAAATTAATAGCGTTAACTCGTATACCTGCTTATGGTTTCTTTATATTGTCCTATAAAGGCAATCGCTCAAGTCATACTTGAATTGGGTTCTCTTTACAAAAATTGCCAGTAAAAGCAAATTTGAATTAAACATGTTTTAACATTCCAAAAAGTAAAATAAGAAAATCAGATTAGGCTTAAATAAAAACAAGCAGAATATCAACCCAGTCCCTTTAATTGTGTTAATTCTTCTATTATTATGAAATTATTTCTCCTTCTCATTGAACATGTTTCGCATTCTTCTTTAGTGTCAATTCGAGGATGTATAGGCTGAGCCTGAAGGTACCCACAGTATAGACTGTGTGTGGAAGCTGTCCTACACCTGCTTCATGACTGGCCGTACAAGAGAAAGAGCAAGAGGGCGCGCTGGTGTCTTTCTGGCATATCTGGCTTTCACACCTCTCTTCAAGATGTTCGATCTCAACTGTACCTGCCTGAAGAAGCTTTGGACCCAGTGCATCAACTGCTGTGTAGAACCGTGCTGTATGGCCTGTGGTTCACTCTTCCATATGTTCAAGAAAGGATAAACGTTCCTTCAATGATATTTCGTTCTAAAAAGGATATGCAGTCTTTTTCTGTTTACTGTTATCTTTATACCTCCCAATAGACTGTGATTGAAATGCTGTGCTAGAACATTGTGAAAACGTTCTGGATATTTACACTTTACATTTGTAATAGTGGTACAATTTGAAACGGAAAAGTATCATTTCTCTAGCTATGACCGTTTTGAAGTCATGGATATTCGATCAGACAGCTCTTTTTTTTACCTCATTTTAAAAACAACCACAGACTTTCTTCTTGTTGTAACACCTCTTCTTCTGCCCTTGGCATTCGGTTTGGATGCCAACAACGGCTGATCCGGATCTTTGACAGTAATACCGTAACTCTTTTAGTAATAATAATAATAATAATAATAATAATAATAATAATAATAATAATAATAATAATAATAATAATAATAATAATAATGATAATAATAATAATAATAATAATAATAATAATAATAATAATAATAATAATAATAATAATAATAAATAATAATAATAATAATAAAAATAATAATAATAATAATAATAAAAATAATAATAATAATAATAATAATAATAATAATAATAATAATGATAATGATAATGATAATGATAATAATAATAATAATAATAATAATAATAATAATAATAATAATAATAATAATGATAATGATAATGATAATGATAATGATAATAATAATAATAATAATAATAATAATAATAATAATAATAATAATAATAATAATAATAATAATAATAATAATAAGGAGAATAATAATAATAATAATAATAATAATAATAATAATAATAATAATAATAATAATAATAATAATAATAATTGTCTTTCTGAGGTACTACTTGCTGAATAAGCTGTGGGGTAGGTGGCTGACTGACCTCCCCAGGACGACTAGCAGAATCATCTCCTGTTTCACGAGCACGCCCTCTTGCTCTTCCTCTTGTACGGCCAGTCATGGCTACCTAAATATCAGTAGAATTCTGCAACTTCTCGTATTCGCTTCCCCTCGTTGCTGCTACCGGAAACGGTTTTGGGGGCTTCTTTTCTGACTACTCTAGACTCGAATGAAGCATACTGAATAATAATAATAATAAATAATAATAATAATAATAAAAATAATGATGATGATGATAATAATAATAATAATAATAATAATTATATAATAATAATAATAATAATAATAATAATAATAATAATAATAATAATAATTGTCTGTCTGAGGTACTACTTGCTGAACCGGCTGTGGGGGAGGTGGCTGACTGACCTCCCCAGGACGACTAGCAGAATCATCTCCTGTTCCACGAGCACGCCCTCTTGCTCTTCTTCTTGTACGGCCAGTCATGGCTACCTAAATATCAGTAGAATTCTGCAACTTCTCGTATTCGCTTCCCCTCGTTGCTGCTACCGGAAACGGTTTTGGGGGCTTCTTTTCTGACTACTCCAGACTCGAATGAAGCATACTGAATAATAATAATAAATAATAATAATAATAATAATAATAATAATAATAATAATAATAATTGTCTGTCTGAGGTACTACTTGCTGAACCGGCTGTGGGGGAGGTGGCTGACTGACCTCCCCAGGACGACTAGCAGAATCATCTCCTGTTCCACGAGCACGCCCTCTTGCTCTTCTTCTTGTACGGCCAGTCATGGCTACTTAAATATCAGTAGAATTCTGCAACTTCTCGTATTCGCTTCCCCTCGTTGCTACTACCGGAAACGGTTTTGGGGGCTTCTTTTCTGACTACTCCAGACTCGAATGAAGGATGTAGCAGTATTGGCAGAAAGATGTCTGTCTGGATACGTAAATAGATCTTCTGTGTTCATTAATAAAGACTGCAGAATCATTTTATTTCGATGGCGTTGATTCTTTGCAAAGATTTCTTATTAGATTTCAATAAGCATCTATAAAACGACAATCACATGACGTAATATTGTGAAAAACGGGGTTTGTCCTGTATTGTAATACACAGTTTTTAATCTGTATGCCATATGAATTATAAATGTTTTCCGATTTTAAGGCAGTTAAATGCAGTGAGCATGTATTATAATGTGCCAAAGTATAGACGATGCAAACTCTAAGACAATGTCGATCATGAAACACAAGCGACACTTCTTATTTTATGTTTTGGCAATATATTGTTACGTTACATTCAAATAAAACAGTGCTCCGAAAGGTTATTTGTCTGAGTTCTGATTTCTCTAGATCCATTTATAGATATTTCAGTTCCATTGAAAGTTCTATGAATGAAATGCCCACTTAAGATGAGAAAATGTATGTACACGAAAACCTTTTTAAATGAAATAAACTCATTTATCTTATAATCTCAATGTCTAATGATTATCAAAAAGAAAGTTTTTTGTGTACGGGTATCACCACTAAAGCTTTTGAAAAGCCATAACAAAGTAATGCATTTAATTGGAAATGTGAAGTAATAAAAGTTTAATATGTAATAATTTTGTTTCATCGCAGATACCGATTTTCTTTTTTCTTGTTCATAATAACAATAGGAAAATCAACAATATTTTGCTGCATGTATGCGACCATTTGTCTGTTTACTAGATCTGGTGGAAACCAGATTATGTCCAGAAAGCAGGAGTCGCAAACGGTCGATCAATCGGTTTATTAGCGTTCAATCATTATTCCTAGAGTAAAACAAAATAGTATACCCGGCAAAAAAGCTCTGCACGGACATTTTATAAAATATCCTTTTAATTTCACCATACACAACAAAATGATACATACCAAATAAATCAGCAATTCAAAGTAAACAATATAAAAAGTCCGAAACACCTGCAGAACTTTTTTGTTTGGTATATATACAATAATGTAAGATAGAAACTAAGTCTATTCATGTCTAGGAAGGCTTCGAAATAATTTTGGTTGAAATAATTGTTAGACCTCTATTTTAACCTTTATAATAAATGGTTAAGTAATGTTCATGTTCATGTGGCAAAAAGGTACAGATGCGCTTCATATAAGCAATGTCTGCCTGCGTCGAGCTCTGCCGCATCAACGTGGTCGCCCTGTTAATGCGTTGAAAATTACCGCATAAACAAAAATATCACGGATAAGAGGCGATGCTGCTATGCTCTACAGCCTTCAAAGGGTATAATCTGTGTTGCAAACTTTTTTCAAACTTAACCTTTGCATGCCAAGAAATACCGAAAATAAACAAATAAAGGAAGACAAACTCCAATATTTCACTACGCGTTTCGAGTTTATTTGACTCTTCTTCAGGTGAATGTTATTATATCAACATCTCTTATAAACAAAGAAATACCGAACCAAATTTCCGTTTTTCAAGTTCTACACAACTGTCCAGAAATGCCCTAAATTTGACTGCATGATCCTATTAACCTTCTCTAATTGCATCAATTCGAAGCAAGAGAATGTTTATTTAACATGCTTTATCAGTAACCATGCAATTGCGTTGGTGTTGATGATACTTTATACATGTACATGAGATTTCTGTGACAATATCTGAATATTCTTGTATCACTAAATTAATTTTGATTGTTAAATTAAAGCTTAAAATAAAAATTACCGGGGAAAAAGTAAAAATATAATAAATTATATATGCAATAAATAATATGGTCCTTATGTTGTTGTTTTTTTCGTCCAATAATTAAACAGTAAACAAAACCATTATTTTAAATCTTTTAAATGTAAAAAGACATTTAACATTGTTTTGTTGTTGTTGTTTTCTCAGATATTTTGGATTTATAAACTTTTAAGAAAGTCTAATAAATTCATACAATTCAACTTGAAATTATGTATAGATCCAGAACATCTGGCACATCCATTTTTCGGTCTTTATCAGAAATAATGTATTCTAACGCACTAAATAAATTTCGAGCAATCTGATTGGTCAGATGGCGAAAATTTGCGATCGTAAAATTCCTTGTTTACTGTCGTTTGACGTTGACGTCATTTCCTGTTATGACAAACAATCCTTAACCACTTCTGTGCCACCGGCCGATTTTGGGCCGATTTTGTTATACTACGTTGAGTGCCACGGGCCGATTTTGGGCCGATTTTTGGTGACTAAATTGACTGACTTGTATGAAACAATGTGTTTCAAAACTTGGGAGGGGTGAGGTTGTGCTGTGACATTAATATGAATATAGCGTCGTTTTGAACATGTTTTGACGGTGACGTCAGTAAAATAACGTCAATATTTTCCCGCCATTTGCGATTTCGAGCTTTGTATTACGTTAACTTCACATTACTATTTGCTTAATTTTAATTACACGGTAACTGTCACGTGACTAATTTCAAGTGAAATTGGCTCTGCATTTGTAGTGTCGACATATTCATTTTCATTTGCTGACAGGAATATGGAATTTATAAGGCATTACGAGCTACAATATATAGGTAATTAGATATAATTCCCGCAAGTACCGTGATCAAAGATCCACTGGAAAATGTACTGACCGGTCGTTATAAAGCCACTCAACATCTCATCAAATAATAAAAGAATACAACTCTCGAAATGAACTTTTCTTTTCTTTTGCTCAGTACAAAATGAAAAAAAAAGTACTTCCAAGTCGGTTTATTACATCTCTATCAAATCCGGTGCCATTATATCGCAGATTACAAAGTGTGTGTTGTTGTTCTTGTTGCTATTGGTCAATGATGAATATCTATACTAAGATTACAAAATCTCGCAAAAGACACAGATAATATGGATTTAGATTTAATTCTGAAACGAAATTCAAAACAGCAAAACCTGCAAAAGCTATAATCAATAATATTTCACTGTATCCAAAATTATTGTGCCAACGAATTGACCCTTTCTCCATAGACACACCTTTATTGGGTGGGCGAACAGTGTAGATCCAGATAAGTCTGCACATTCGTGCCGTCTGATCAGGATCCACACTGTTCGCTTTTAGATTTATTATGTTATTTCTGACCAAGATGCGACAAAACAGACGGCACTGATTGCACACGCATACAAATGTGTAAACATGTACTGTTGTAGCATTTAAATTCGCGAGAATCAAATTTTGCGAAAATGACATATGAGCCTTTTTGCGAGGGCTATAATTCGCGCACTTTTATTATTCTAAAAGAAATAGATATTCAATTGTTTGATTTCGATAGGATTTAATTTCGCGCTCTTACCCTAGCGCGAAATACGCGAAAATTAAACCAACGCGTAATATAATTATATCACAGTATATGGGGTAAAGGGTAATTGGATTATTATAATTATTCGCGGCGTTCTGCATTCAATAACATGTAATTCTTTTGTAACAAGCATTTTGTCTGAATAGTGCGCAGACTTTATTTTACGAAATACACTTTTCCTAATTTCCGACTTAAATTAGGAAGTATAATATTACTCAATGGCGGGGCACATTAATGTTTCACATTAAGAATAACAAACAAAATGATGTTTAATCAGTTTAGTGAATGTTATTTTTATTGTTTGGTGTAATAGTTGTTGTCGTTTTTTAAATCTATTCGTAATATTTTTTTTTTATTGTGAACTCTTCATTGGCTTAAGATTTGTGCCATAGTTTATTTTGTTTGTGTCTTGCAATCTAGTTTCCCCAAAGTATATGCTCCTGACGAAGTGATGGGTATAATCATTTATGTAACTATCAAAGGAAAAACTTACTTATATTTTACATGTACTATTTCTTACAAAATGTGTTTTTGTTTTCATTGGAACTGACGGGATTGAAAACATAGACTAGGCTTAAAGAGTCGTCCTATAGTTTTAACTATTCGGAAATAAAAATGGAGTTTAAAGCTTCTATGAAACTTCCAACATAAACTGTTCCCATTTTTAAACGTTCACATACAAGGCGGGGGTCGAGTTCTACACGAAACTTACCGTACTTTAATATGGTCGGTTAAAGGGCCGCCATCTGTAGTTAGAAATTGTTACCGAATGACTGTTTTCTGGGCACCAGGAACACGTGATAGGAATCAGGATGTAACAACGTTTATGAAAAAAAGTGTCTCAAATCGGAATGGCTTGACACTGTTGAAAACAACTGTTAACATAAGGAAGGATTTGTTATAAGACAACTCGTATGACCTCTATATAGAGATCTACGGATAAAATATTTGCCAAAATACTATTGGAATTGCCGATTATGAATAAATTTACAAAACTTTTGTCGTATACTAATAAAAAGATATTGTATAATATTGCGTTAAAACTTATCATTAGCAACCATTAGAAGAATCGCTTGAATTACGTAGAGACCTAAATTTTCCCCCCACTTTTTACACACACACTTTTCCGATAATATTACAATAACAAAATACATCTTAAAATTTTTCTCATAGTGTGTATGTTTTTTTTATCTTTCTATTCATGTATGTATTTCCATGACATTTCATACGTTGTGTTATATATGTTATTTAGAAATTTTCTTTTTGAATATGCTAATAAATTCTTTGACTTGTTAAACTTTTTCCAATTTGATATTATTATTGGCAATTAATGCCTAAAAACTAATTAGTCAAATGCAAAATGTTACCGATAAGAACCTTTGGTGACTGTATGTGAAGAAAATGGAACGTGAATAAAAAACGTGAAATAGATTAGGGTTGTTACACAGACAACTGTTGTTGCAGTTTGGAAATATTCTTTTTAAACAGTGAATGTTTTTGTAAAATTATGCTTTACATGTACACTTCAAAACAGCTGTGTCGTCGATGATTTCGTCAGGGTTATACAACCCCAAGAATATTAAATTTATCAATGGCTTTCACATATATATCGTTTTGTTTTAATTCGAGATATCGAGTTTAAGGCGCCCGTTGATAATCGTAAACTATTAAATGATGATAGAGAGAAGAGAGCTTTAATATTCTCCATCGCTCGAATAATGTCAATATTCTTCTCTAGCATACGTTTGCCGAATTTGACAGATAACCCAATTCAAACTGATTGCATTTCAAAACATCTAATTAACTGTTAATTTCCTCAGTGAATGTAGATGGTCGAGAAAAACAGTAATAATGGGTACGCTTTTGTATTTGGATGTATCCTTGAATCAAAAGTCAAAGTTCTTTATTGGCATAAGTTTGATATTCACACAGGTGTATGCTTTGAACAGAAATGTTTTACGAAGTAAACGACAAATATGAACGATCAATTATCTGTACTCTGGTTATGAATATCCCTGAAATAATCTCCAAGATCGACGATAAGTAGAAGTTGAAAGTCCACGTCCCAATGTCAGCCCATAGTTAAAAGTAGTCTCATGGCAGGGAATTTGGAATGTTCAATTTTAATAGAAATAATACGGTGGTCCATCGACCTTACACATGTATTTCAGTTAATAAGAAACTAAGTGACCTAACGTACTTTCTGAAGGTGTTTTATGACCATTATCAGGTATTAATGTTAATTTTAAACCCGTATGAATTTTCAACATTAGCTCATGTATTCGTAGAACTTAAAAGTTAAACAATATAATAAATATGAATATGCATAAAAGGTGTTTTTTTATTTAATAACTTTAATTTCACCAAACACCAATAACAAGTAAAAACAACAACATTTAATTGTCTAATTAAAAGCGAACCGCGTGACGCGCGTCGTAGTATTTGCCGCTCATCGAAATGACGTCAAGTTAGACCTTAAGCTGCCAATAGACCCCCCTCCCCCCCCCCCCCTTGGGGAATTTTGAAGGGTATGTTTTTCTGAAAGCCTATACCATTTCTACGCATTTTGCAATTTGTTTGCACTCTGGCGAGTGGGGCGTTTTTCCGTAACGCCTGTTTGAATATGTTACCTTTGAAAAAAGCTTGTGTAAGAATGAAATATTGGACAATTGTAAAAGTTCTAAAAGAAACCTATTTATTCTACACCAGGAAGCTCTAATCTATTTACTAATGCAATAAAACATCTGTAACCTAAGGTATTGGTCTAAAATAGTGATTAAGTTATGTTACTTAACATAAAAACCTACTTAAATAAGATGTAAGAAACATTTCTTACGTGCAGTAGCAAGTAATTTGTGCTTATAAGTAAAATATAGTAAGATAAATGAGAATTCAGGACAAATATAATACAGTGATATACATTAGGACAAAAGCCCGTGACGCTATATTGAAATATGTTACCGAAAGAAAAGAAAATGGGAAAACAAGCCATACATGTATTAGACCTTGAGCTGCCAATAGACCCCCTCCCCCATGGGGGAATTTTGAAGGGTATGTTTTTCTGAAAGCTTATCCCATTCTTCGCATTTTGCAATTTGTTATTTTTCGGGCAAGTGGGGCGTTTTACCGTAACGCCTGTTTGAATATGTGACCTTTGAGAAACTTTTATGCGTTGAGGAAATAATTGGCAATTATAAAAGTTCTGAAATAAACCTATTTTTCTACACCAGGAAGATGTTTATTTTTTTATTTTTAATGCAATAAAACATCTGCAATCTACGGTACAGGTCTATAAATAGTCATTAAGATATGTTACATAACATCAAAACATAGTTTAAAAAAGTTGTATGAAACATTTCTTACTTACTTTAGCAAGTAATTTCTGTTTTATTTGCTTAATTAATTAATATAAATAAGAATGCAGTATTTAAATGTAATAAAGTCAGATTAAGACACACTTCTTGTTTAATGTATGTAAATAAATACATATATTTGTAAATTCCAAAAACAAAAATATATGAAAAAAAACAATGGAAAAAACATCTCAAAGATAGCAAATAAAATATTTGTAAATAAGATAAATTATAAAGATAAACTCTGAAAGACGCATTGTGTGATTTAAATGTAAACTGTGTTAAAAACTTTGTTAATACTATCTATAACTTTAGTTATATGTGACTTTAATATTATGATATATCATATACTTATGCCTATGGTTTAAAAATTTGAAGTTTAGGTGTAATTGTTTTTGTTTAAATACACCTCTTCATGAGTTTTAACGATCAGTTAGCTTTATATCATAATAAAAATAAAAACCATATCATAAATCACCATTTTAAATATGAACGTATTTTAGTTACCAACCTTCCTGCACTTTATGCATCTTGCAATCAAATAGGTAATATATATTAAGAATTATGTTACAAAAGGAAATTAAGGTATTGATGCTGGTGATATTAAACAGAAATGTATTTTCTAATTTAAATGTAGTTAAACTTTAGAGGTTTATAGTCTGTGTACTGCTCAATATGTCTTGAAACAAATGTGTTGTATGATGTAGATTGTTCAAGTTCGTCCTATTTTAAATCTTTTTAAATTAACAATAAACCTATCAATATGGCTCAGTGACAACATTATAATACAGCTTACGTTTGCACTAATCGTGGGCTGTTGCATCCAGTCTAAAGCTTAGTCCAGATACTCTCGATTGAGACAGATAACATTAATTTGTTCTAACAAAATGTAGAAAAGAAAGAATAAACAAAATTAACATTTTTTATCATTTTATTGTTCTATTTATGTCTTTAGTCATCCTATAATATGTTACCAATTTTTACTTTAATAATCAGCAAATACAATAAGAAAAGAAAAGCAAGAACCTGCAAATGATTAGTTAAATAACATTTTGATAAATATTTTTATATAATATTATATTATGTTAAAGTTGATCTATAACAAATTTAAAATCTACTTAATTTTAACTTTACACAAATTAGCTGATTAAATTATTGGATGTTTGAAATGTTTTTAAAAGTAGTTTTATTCATCTAAAATACTAAGGTTCAGTGTACAAATTGTAAAACATTGAAACAGCATGAGCATTATATAGAAATTTTTTGACTCAAGTAAAAGAATTTTTACCTAAAAAAATAATTATACATAAGTCAACGTTAACTTGTTTATTAGCTTACCATCACCTGCATTACACAGATTGTCTTTCAAATTAGGATGTTTCTCTTTAACACTTATTTGTCTTTAAAAAAAATAACATTCTACAAAGATCTTAAGGAATTCTTAACAAATTCTTAAGCTTTCTTTGAACAATGGAAAAAATAATGTTTCATTTAGGACAATTTATTTTTCGTATTTCACATGTTTTATTTAACAGCAATGTCAGTTATTATTGCTCTAAAAGACCAGAACTGGTGCTGTCAACATTGTTTTTAGTAAATATAGTTTATACTACGGTAATCAAGATACAAACTTTTGGGTAAAACAGGGTTTAGAAATAAATTTATATTCTTTATTCTAAGTGATCTTTCTAAAAAAAACATTATTCAAATAATTAGGTAACATATAATAAGTTTTAATGAGTTTTATTTGTAACACTTTTCAAAGCAATATGTTTATCTCTTGTCTTTTTACTTGTTTGGAACCAATTCTAAAAACTATTTTTTAAGAATTTAATTCATAAATGCATTGTACTTTGGCAATATGGTAACTTCGGAATTATATGTTACAGAGATTCGAAGGTTTACAATGGTCAAGCTTAAACACTTTAACATTTTAACCACATAACATAACACAACATAGTATACACTATAAACTTCTTACTATTATTATTTTATAGTTTAATCTAGAATGATTGCATAGTCATGATACAGTTTTGTAAATGTAATCAGTTCTTTGTACAACAATATCAGTTTTAGAGAAAATACTTCATTCAATCCGTAATATTTGTTAAAAAAACGTCTGTGAATGTGATTAGAAATCTACACAGGGCTAACAAACATCAGGACATTGCACAGAGCACACATAGTTAATTTCTTCAAATAGATATCAGCTAACACCATTAAAAATAAATAAAAACAAGGAAATAGGCCTTATTTTAATAAGTAACATATGTTATGTATGTTGAAAATTTGAAGTCATGAAAGTTTCAAGAACACTTACATATATAAAGCTCAATAATTTAATTAAACTCTATATTTTATGCTTGTTTATCCCAAAACAAGAATATAATTTTTAAATTAGCGATATGGTAACATATAAGATAATGGAAAAATTATTACAATTGCCAGTGTGATTTTTATGAAAATCACACTGGGTTATATTGTTTGATCATGCAGCTTTCAAAAACATGTATTATTGCCAAAGTTTGATTACAAATTGTAATAAATCCTACAGGTAAGTTTCTGACTTAAATTTCCTCTTTTTAGGGTTATGTATGTTAAACACAAAATATGTTACCTAAGTGCAAAAATTATGACATGAAAACTACATCAATCAACAGATAATACTTCATCTTTATATAAAAATATAAGTTTCATTAAATCGTTTTTGGAATAGAGCAGAATTAAAGATTCAAAATCCATATATTTTTTCTACAAATTTTAGGGGTAACATATTAAAACCTCCGTAACACCCTTATGCACCACTCGCCAGAATGCAAACAAACTGCAAAATATCCAGGACATAACAGGCTTTCAGAAAAATCATGTCTACAAAATTCCCCAAGGGGGGGGGGTGGGGGGGGGAGCAAACATGTTCCTGGCCACCGGCCTAAGTTGTTTATGTGTTAAAAAGTCCTTGCCACTGACGACGTCAATTCAGTTTTCGTTAAAAATATTTGCGACCATTAAAATCTGTGTATACCGTCGCAAACTTCAAAATTACGGCATGGTTATTCCTATAATGAATCTGAAAAGCAGTGTATATCCATCAGACGGCAAGGTTCTGTTTATAAAGGTGTATCTCTCAGTGGTCTGCAAAAATAGACTCGGTCTTCCGCCTTCCTTATTCTTAAGGAAGGGGTAAAACAAAACAAAAAACACAAACTTTAATATTTTCTGTTTACGCTATTTAATTTCCTCTTATTTAAATATGAATTCCAATTTGAAAGTAATAGTTCTTCGCAATTCTGCAATAATGCATTTGCAGTGTTAAACAGAAGATGTTTCAGCACTTTGAAGTACTTTTTTTTCATTTTTGTACTGAGCAAAAGAAAAGAAAAGTTCATTTCGTGAATTGTATTCTTTTATCATTTGATGAGATGTTGAGTGGCTCTATAACGACCGGTCAGTACATTTTCCAGTCCACGAGATCTTTGATCACGGTATTGGCGGAATTATAATGACCTCAATATTGGTATATCCTGTTTGTAGCACTTAATGCCGTATAAATTCCATATCCTGTCAGCAAATGAAAATGGATATGTCGACTCAACAAATAAAAAGCCAATTTCAATTGAAATTAGTCACGCGACAGTTACCGTGTAATTAAAATTAAGCAAATAGTAATGTGAAGTTAATGTAATACTAAGCTCGATATCGTACAAATGGCGGGAAAAATAACGTTATTTTACTGACGTCACCGTCAAAACATGTTCAAACCCACGCTATATTCATATTTGTGTCACAGCACAACCTAACCCCTCCCAAGTTTTGAAACGCATTGTTCATACAAGTCAGTCAATTTAGTCATCACAAATCGGCCTAAAATCGGCCCGTGGCACTCAACGTAGTATAACAAAATCGGCCCAAAATCGGCCCGTGGCACAGAAATGGTTAAAAATATCTACGGTCGATTTTTAGCCTTTGGTTGCCTCCACATTGATTAAGTGTCCTTAATAGATCATTAAGCTTATCTTTCTAATTTGACGAGTGTATTCCAATTATTCCAACGAAATTCGGGGAAAATAAAATTTTATGACTTGTGTATTTAAAACATTGGTTTAGTGTATTGCTTTATTGCAGCGTAAATGTGTGGTCCTGTTGTTAGGATACCATTATATCGTGTTGTCTTGCATCATGATCCTGACGATATCCTGTATAATTTTTGTAGTCTTGAAGAATCATTTATCGTGTGATCGTTGTTGTCTTGCCGGGTACCATCGTTTCTTCTATTTTGCAACATCATTGGTGGTTTGATCTTATATTTCATGTATTTTGGTCTTGCAGAATCGTTTATAGTGGTGCGATCATTGGAATACCATCGTATCATGTTTAATCTTGTTTCATCTTGTATTTGCAATTCAAACTGTTTGTGCAGTGTTGTGGCAGTAAAAAGTCTCTCTGTACAGTGAAACCCTGATATTAAGACCACCATTGGGACTGAAAAAGTGGTCTTAATAGCTGGGTGGTCTTTATATATGGGTAGAAAATAGTGCAAAACTGTAAATTTGCACATCAAAATAGTGGTATTATTAGCAATGTGGTCTCAGTTTCGGGGTGGTCTTAATAAGGGGCTTTAGTGAACATATAGTTTTATACTAGTATCAATGAGAAATCGGTTACCGATGTCATTTGATGACCGGCTATCCCGGCTAGCGCAGTCGGTAGCGTGTATGTCGTACGGCAGGGTTTCGATCCTCAGGTTAAGCAATATCATTTGCCGTATCATTACGGTGTGATCCCACGGATACCACCTGTTTTGTTGACGTCGCAAAATAATTAGTCGGGTGATTATTAAATTATTATCTTCGTGTGGCAGTGTGGCAATTTGGATGTTTACTGTTTATTGATAGCTTTTAGCATTTTTTGGCCGATTGATGTTGAAAATAACCATCGTTTCTTATTATGTTGCAGCGCCGTGTCGCGAAGACATTGACCTTGCAGGGGGGTCAGGGACCATTCAGCTGCGAACAGAGGACTTTAATGGCACACAGTTTTATAGGTAATCTATTGCCTGTGGCGTCCATTTTGAAACTTATTATTGTAATGCCATGCTCTCTTTTCGTCTCTACTTTTTGGCTGTGTGGGGAGGCTGTGTATGCTGAATATGGCTATTCCTGATATGCATATTTCATTTTTTTCACATTATCAGCTTTTCGAGATTTTTTTTTGGAATTGTATGCAACGACAACCAGTTGTACGTGTGGCGAGTTAGTAAGTGGTGTGCGATTGCGTTGCATTCTTATGTTTCTCTAAATATGCATGAATGGAAAATGTCATATGTGGATATTTTCTTATGGAAATTCAGGTTTCTTTGCTGCAATTAACAACCTCTTTTGGCAACCTGTCTATTCTCAATTTCTACAAATAACTGTGACATGGAAGTTTAAAAACTTACTTAACCATGCACTGATCATTACCCAGGCAAGAAACTTGTTCTCTATTTACTTTGATTATCTCCCCATTTTGCGTTAAAGTTTTTTTGAATGTTAGATATTTCTAAAAATAGTAGTGGCATGAACGTTTTAATCTTATTTAACAATGGTCATGGAAAGTTAGTTAATTGTAGTTCAGTTTACAAAAATTATATCATATATATAACTCCAGAACCCTTAGATTTCCAAAGAAATCTTTTTACATATAACTTTTACATTTTACACTTATCTTGCCTACAAAATACATCAATGTGTCCCATCTTGTACGCTACAAAGGGTAGAGTGGGTATAAAATTCACGTTTACCCCTCTTTATGCAGATCGCCTTCATTATATACAGTTATATGGTTTCTTGACATGGTGTATGCATTTAAACTAAAAATATAATATAGTAACAAATTTTCGGAAGATAACAAAATGTGAGAGGCCATAGGGTGATATTAGTTAGTTTTATACGGCTGGTCAGCTGTGATATACACGGCTGATCGTCCGATTACATTTAACGAATTTTCTTTGTAGCATAATAAAATTCATATAAGCTTAGTACTAGGGAAACGCGTGATTGAGGTGAGACGTGATCAAGTGTTTCTTGTACCAACGTGTAACTTATGCATAGTATAAATAACCAGATAAAAATATTGCATGAGTGTTAGCAGTTGTAAGAATTATTTGGGTAGAAACTTTGGGTAGGAACATATGCGGTTTCCAACATCCGGTCTCTGCTTAACCCCATAGGCCTTTTAAATCAACGCCGTTTATTTAAGGAATGATTCTTATTTTGGTGCGGTTCATGCAGATTGGACGTGCACGCGAGAGCTGGCAAATCCATATTTAAAGCGCGCTAGCGCTTTATGGTAAATTTGCCAGCTCTCGCGTGCAAGTCCAATCTGCATGAACCGCACCAAAATAAGAATCATTCCTTATATTTACATTTTATTCATTTTTTTTTTCTTTAAATAAACTTAAGTCGAACGCTTTCAAAAATTAGTATTAAGTGAAAAGGGGGAGTAATACGTGGGATTTTTCAATAGTAACAGCCATTACGTCATTACGGGTCATGCAAAATGAACCGAATTTTTTTTAAACGAAAAAATCAATATAGGAATGAAAATATTTATCAATGACCTTTCCGGTGCCATTGCAATGTAATTTGTTTTTGCATTATGTATGTGATGTCTAAGGTTTGCTTTTCATATGTCACGGTATAAACATGGAAGTTTCAGATAATTAGATATACACTCATGTCGTCGTTCCTACATAAAACAGCAATTAATGAAGAACACATTCTCAGTATGTACTACAAATTGAGCGATGCTATACAATAAATAAACTACAGACATGTTCTCAATGATCTTTTCAAAACAAAGACTCTACGGATCACGATTGCAAAGCAAACATATCTACTTGTTTAGCTTTAAAAGGCTAATAGAATCAAAACAGCACCAACACCCTAACGATTCCGCTCAGCTAAGTTCGAAAACACATTTTAACGGCTAAGACTTTCATAATTCTATGACATATTATTGTAAAATAAAAAAAAATGCTAACAAAATAAAATAATAATACGCTTCTATCTCCAGGGCAGACGAAGACTGCACATGGCGGTTGAAAACACTACCTGATCATAATATGATCATAACTTCGGAATACTTTCGAATAGAAAACAGCGACGATTGTTTGTAAGTATTGTTACTGTAATTGTTTATTCATCTCCTCTGTTTAATGCTGACCAATTTAACAAAATTGTATTGTATTTCTTTAGTTTAAGTTGTTGAGACATCTATTGGCTACATATGAAAAAAAAACAAGCATCATGTATAATTATGCTGTGTCTATGCAGATCTCAGTCTTTATTAATGATTCTGATATTGTCAAAGAAGTCAATATATATTTTTAAAATTTTAAAATCTTACATATGTTTTGAGTGTAGAAAACTTTTTTTAGTATTTTTGAAGATATCGAAACGAACTGACCTGCGGGAACATTATAAGGATATATTTGTTCCTATACAAAATATATCTAGTTGTGACTTTATCTTAGAGGTTCAATTGAAACAATTACTGAATCTGATAAATGTAATATATTTAGACTGCAACTTGTTACAACAAATTAAGATACATTTATCGACGTTTATTGCTTTGTTATAAAAACGGTCCCTTTACATCAGACCGTTTGTTCGTTATCTTTCAAAACAATATATTTTAAGTCCCTAATTATATATCAAATAAATGGGTTATTTTTCTTCTTTATTGCTGACATTACTTCTGACTGCTGATTTGAATTGTTTTAAATGTTATCTACTTGTTAAAATTTTTGTTTCATATCAAATTTGTGTTCACACAAAGTGTTTCATGCTATTTACTCATAGATTTTTGTCATATTTGTAAAATAACATTAGCAAGTATTATGTGCCTCTGTTTAAAAAGTTTCATATAAGTATTGTACTGTAAGGAATATGTTGTTGACAGATCGGTAAATCGAATCTGTAGAGATAAATTGTTCGTTATTTTTTTAAAGATGGGACTATGTTGAGATCCGAGAACAGAACGGTTTCAACAGTAGGTATTGTGGTCGGAACCCGTTCATCTACATCACCGACGGCGATGAAATTGTCATTCAGTTCAAGTCAGATGTGTCATACGAAGACAGGGGATTCAAGTTACACATCGAATCTAAAACAGGTATAATGTTAACTTGTAAAACCCATTTTTATGTCTTACATTCGTGTATTTGAATTAATCAAACGTGGACGCGTGTGACACTACTTCGGCGTGATGCTGGAAGTTATTTTTCAACAGTTGTTTACCTTTTTTTAAATTAGTGAAAAAAACTGTGTGGCTAATTCCCTTTATTCGTAATAGATGAAAAGTGAAATTTGAAAACAACTGAAAAGGGAACTTTGAAAGCTACAAAACACGACAAATATGAAAATATTGCAGGTTCGGCTTGACTAAGCCTGTTCATGGGCAGTAATGATAATGCATTTTACTGCCCACGCCGCCTAGCCCCAGACTGAGCACATCTCAATATTTACACTAATATAAAGTACAATTTTGATCCATCCTAATATCACAGTCGACGCCAAAGGCCAATTTAAATAGCAGGAAATATATCATTGGGGTGATTGAACACTATCCATATCTATATTAGCTGGGATATTGAAACCACCCATCTATAAACTGGCCGAAATATTTAAACAAAAGTAATTTTAGAAGTACTATTTACATAGTATATAATTATCATTCTCGACGACCTTCAAAGGACGTAATTGATAACAGCACTGATTGAATGTACGGGAAGACATTTACAGCCGCCACACGGCAAAAACAACGCTGCTTTTATACTATTTAATGGTGTAATTACTGAGTTGCGCTCAACCCGGGGCTAGGCGGCGTGGGCAGTAATAAGCATTCCCATTACTGCCCATGAACAGGCTCAATCAAACCGAGCCTGCAGTATTTTCATATTTGTCGTGTTCGGTGGCTTTCAAAGTTCCCTTTTCATCTATTTTGATATTAAAATGCCACTAAACACGATAAATATGAAAATATAGCATTTGTAAGTTATACTGCGCTCCCGACTGAAATGCAATTACGGGCATGTCAATTTGAACACTGAAGTTACTTATCCTGGCATAAAGAACAGTTTTCGTAGCACAGTGTTCTGGCAGTAGATCTACTTAAGCCTACACTTTCTGTGTTATCTTTGCCTTATTTCTTGAGCAGTGAAAAGTGTCTCGCTTCCAACAAACCTGACTTGAATTATTTTTTTAGAAATATTTAAATTTAATTCGACCAAGCGTACAAATAGAAACTATCCTTACTACTTTAGGATAAAAATATCATCCTTATAAATGTTTGTGTTTAAGTAAGTAAATCCTTTAATCTTTGAGTACATTATTTTTCCTGCTAACTTACTAGGCATCGTCGGGTTAAACAGTACAGTAGTAATTTTTAAATAGAAATTAAATGCACGAATAGAACAAATGAACCTGCAAATCCATTCTTTTATCTGGGGACCATACTGCGAATACACTAACTTTTTTCATATGAGAGTTATATCGTTACTGCACATACTCTACAAATTTCAAAATTTAGGTGTATTGTTGGGCCGAAACAAGATAAAGAACCTACTATGTATTAGTTGCCTAAAATGCACAAAACGCAGTACACCTCAATACAAGATAAATCACCAAGTCTAGATCTTGCACAACAACTTAGTTAGTATATACGCTCTTTACATCTTGTCTTACAACATAAACGAATATGCAATTTGGGATTGCCAAAAAGTTTTTGAAACCACAGTAAAACATCTATTTTGGTCTGTTAGAATTCAGGTAAAAATAAATAACTTTCATGTGTTCTCTTTAACGCAATCTTTGCATAACAAGAAAACTTTGAATAAGGTATTTTTAAGCCAAATGTTATGGAGATTTAACTTATAAACTTCAGGAAATAAACTTTTTCTCCACCAGGCATGCAGAGCGCTGTGGAATATCTTGTCGGTAACATTTTTTTAATTTACAGATGCTTTTTTACGAATTGTGGAGAAATTGACATTGTCTTTTATATCCAAAGTTTATTATTTATAATCTCCTTAAAAACTAGCTGGCAGTGAAAAACCTTGTTGCAATAGTGATTAAAAAATGCATCTGTATTTTTTAATATATCTCGGAATCGGCGACAGAACTTGCAAAAGGTGGAGAATCAGATTATCCACAACTAGGTTGATTGACCAGCACCGGCACTCAATAAAACATAAATGATTTTTACTGACTTGACTACCTTCATTTGATCCATTTCTCCGAACGATGGAGAAGTTCAGACTCTGCACAATCTGGTGATTTTAAAATGTTTTGAAAAACTCGTTGCTGAAACATTTATCAGAGACTATTGAATGTTTGGTCCGTATGCCCCATTTTTGTCTATTTATGCCACAAATACTCATTTTGGCTCTAAATACCTAAAATGTGCTTCTAAAACGATATGATTACCTTGTTTGAGAATTGATATTAAACAATATATAATATCAATCCTTAGAGTTATCAATGGAGACCTTTGCTTTTTTACAGCTGATAATGATGCCTCTAGATGTAACACTAGTATTGTTGGCGGGAAAGATTCTAAGATCTTCAACAATGTCGCTGTTGGTGCCGGCTGTTTCTACAGAATACAGGTACTATCCAACAACTTTTTTGGCAAAATTAAAATATCCACATCAAGAAAACACAACATCTTTCTCACAGCCAAAACAGAGAGAAATGGAACATGGATTATAAAAAAGACAATATGAAATAGCCACCACAAATAATTACAGAAAATAAGAACCCGATGGGTAACCGAATTGGAATATTCAGTGGCAAACCAACCTCCCACTTACCACAAATGGTTCTCATAAGAACAAACAAGAACAAGTTGTCTTGGTGATTTAGCTCCAACCAACATATAAATTTGTCAATCTTGCAAGCAAAACACGCAAACATATAAAACATAAAAAGGCTTATGGCATCGTCTAGCAAAACGGTGGGCCTTATGACCTTTCTGATGCCTTGGTCATTGGAGCTTAATCAAATAACCTTTTGGAAGGGATGGAAAAAAACAGATTCATCTTGAATTTTAAATAGATTAGACGAAAACAAATATTTAAAATTCACTTGAAAAAGTATGACGTTATTTCTATTATAGATAGTGTGTTACAATAGATTCCTCAAAACTCAGAATTGATCATGAATACTAATTCATCATGAAACACGTTGTAAGGCTAAAACATTCTTTTAGGCTCCTGCAGATAAAGTGATCCAACTGGATTTGAAGACATTACAGTTTGATGCAGAGCCATGCGAAGAGGAAAGTCTTCTTATTTTCCAGGGTTTGACTAATCGTATGTAACAACGCCTTTCACACCTTTTCTACACTTTTCAGAGTAATCTAAGTTATCACATATGAAGCTCGTACAATTGCTCGTAGGCAATAATTCGCCTAAAATGTTGAAATTTTGAAAAGATGTAAAAGAAACTTTGAAATTCAACGAAAAACTACAGATCAAAATATCAGGATTGATCTGAATGCGCATGTTCATGGGCAGTAATGGAAATGCATATAACTGTTTACGCCGCCCAGCCCCAGGTTGAGCGCATATGAATATTTACGAAGATATGTTTCGCACTCAACGCTTTGAATGTCTATTATTGATTAAATAATGGCATCCTCATTAAATATGACCATATGCTTGCCAGCCTTCTTTATTTAACAAACATAAATTGACAACGTTTACAATGCGTTACATGTAAACGATACTCTTTAATTAATCATCGTATATTATAATGTTGACAAATGATAACGTAAGTCCCGTTAGCCGAGAGTTCAGAAGCGCTGTCGCCTATATTTAACTATGCAAGTGTGACCGTAGGTTCGATTCATATATACTTTCAAAATCTTTTCGCATAATAAATTTATTTTTAATATCTTTTCATCCCTTATTTTTGCTTATTGATTTAAAAACAAAAGTGCAATACTTTGATTCTCATTTTCTTTAAGGATGTAAAGTTACTATGTTTCTTATATTACTAATGTGGGTAATGGATATGCTCACATTTGCAAACTGATTATATTAGAGAAAAAGGGGTATCTGTCTGAATAACTTATTACCAACATTTATATAAATTGTGTCTTAAAAAAGAACATTGAGTGTCACGAAAAATATTCAAACTCATGGCCTACAAAAAGTAGTATCTGACAGCCTCGCTGTTAATGTCTTTTAGCCTAGTGTCGGTGAAATTTGAAAAAATAATATCGATTGTTAAAATCAATTTCAACAAAAATAGCGCATAACCTTCATGGATGGTGTATAATAAGTAAACCACAAGCGCGATTTAAAAAATGTTATTGTTTTATCACATTTATAATCTTTAAAAAAAACTATTTATTCTCTGGTTGTTTACAGAAAGAGATTCCCTACTTACACTGTGCAGCGATGCTTTAAAAGGTCCAATACCGCTCCACTTAAACAGTATGTTCATAGAGTACCGAAATCCGCTTGGCCAGGAGAGAGAACGATTTGTTATTGAGTATAAGTTTGTTGACGACACATTTACACCACCGCCAACACCTCCCACAACCCCATCTCCTGTAGGGGGAAACAACGGTATACAATGCTATGGCTTTCTTTTTCATAACGCAACCCATTCGTCTACGGAAACGAATATCAATATTTATTATTTATATAAAACTTTGACATTTTCTTATAAAAAAATAAAAGACCAACGAGAAACTATGTCACGCGCTTTTTGTAGCTAGGGATACTAAGGAATAATTTTAGTCTCGCTTTTTTACACGGAACATCGCTTATAAAGTTTCCAGAGCTAATACTGTTGTTTTTTCCTTCGTAGAATTGCACGTTTTAGTTAATTCGTCACATGATGAGGAACATATCAGTGGAGAAAAAAAACGGTATTTTGTTCTTGTATTTCATAATTTACGTTAAATATTCAAAGCCGAAAGCGTACCGAGACTATGTGATTGATAACGAGGACGAAAGCGCGATGGTTCACGGTAAATATTCGACATCATAAACCGGCTAAAATTGTAATTGGTGGTCCGCAATCTAGCGGTAATCGTTTCGAAAAAAAGATGATATGAAAAGCTGTGACAAATAGTAGATGGTTCCACATCGCTGTTTTCCAATCAACATTCAGGCCATACAATGTTCATGTAAAATCCGAAGATATTCTGTATGAAATTTATCATATGAACTTTTATTCAGTACATTTGACAATATGTTCTGTGCTTGTCAATAAATTTATCATATGATGAAAAGGAATAGTAAAATCGACTCCTACCAAAATTGAACTTGAAGGAATCTAGCGCCGCACATGTCTAAAACAATAAAATATTATTAAGTTGCCTGTCAATTTATTCTTTAAAACAGGTGCAAAATCTTTCAACTTTCAACTTGTATTTCCTACTCTCAGGTAAAATGAATACACGTGATTAAACTGCCCTCACACATACCTCGCGACCTTACTGCGTCCTTACTGCGACCTTGCTACGACCCAGGACGCAGCACAGTCGCCATGGACGCAGCAGGGACGCAGCGAGGTCGTAGCGAGGAACCCAAGGACGCACAAGGTCGCAGACCGTCGGCGAATATTTTGAACATGCACAAAACAGTCGCAGAAACTCTGCATTCTTGCTCAGTCCTGGTTAGGTCGCCGTGGGATCGCAGTGAAGTCGCCATAGTCGCAGCAGCATCGTAGTAAGGACGCAATAAGAACGCAATAGACGTAGTACACTCGTACTAAGGACGCCGTAGAGTCGCCGATGAAATTACAAGAAATTGCTCGGAAACCTTTGGCGACGCTACTGCGTCCTTGCTGCGACTATTGCGTCCTTACCACGTCGCCGGACAAACGAAATAGTCGCCGTAGAGTCGCCGTAAGAACGCAGAGAACGTAGCACAGTCGCATCTGGGTCGCCGATGATCGCCGTGTGGTCGCCTTGGGGACGCAATATAGTCGCAGTGGAAACGCCATGGACGTAGAAGGGTCGTATTGAGGACATAGAGAAAACGTACTGAACACAAGACTGCAGAGCCCCGGACCGTCTGCGAGAGAAATTTGAAAGAAAACCAAACGATTTTCGAAAGAAAAATGCTATTTTACTAGTTTTCAGGTCGCAGTAAGGTCGCGAGGTATGTGTGAGGGCAGCATTATATATAAAGGAAATACATAGTAAAGGGCGTGAAAACACACATACACAAGACTCCGTTCTGTGATATTTAGATAATATACAAACAAACATACAAACAAGATAATCAAGCAAAACCTTCCGGTAATTAATCAGGTTCTCATTTCCATTTATTGTTTGTGTTGACATAAGGGACATAACATTAAAATAATCATCGCACCGTCATACAAAATCTCAAAGTGATACGTTGTTATTATGTACGTCAAAATTATAGGGGTCGACATAACTTCGGAGCGATATTCATTTATTATTTTTCAAAACATACAATGATGGATAGCAAAGCGATAGAGCGTATGGAGGAGATAGATGTCTGTCTGCAGTCGAAATGTATGGTATTTTCATCATGCTCATTCTTCCTTCACGGGTTATTTGTTTGTAATCTGGCAGGTCGGTCGATTATTTCGTTCTGACTATACGATAGACGGCGCATGCTTTCGCATAATTTAATTTAGCTTTATTTGCATCTCTCGCGGTGAGGAATCAATTTATGTACTCAATTACTATACCCTTGTAAAATAAGCAAAGAGACATATGCAAGTTTTCTTGGTGAATTATCTCAAACCCATCCATCTTCTCAACAACGTTGAATCCAAACGTACACAGTCATATTAATCATAAGAAGCTAATATAATCATCGAGCAAAAGGGCTTTACCGAGATCAGAGCTTCTCCAGTCAACAAGATGATAGGAAAACAAAACGAAACAGGTCGAGCTTGTAGGTTTTTAACAAGATTTCCCTATAAACCTTCATAAACTCTTAAATCCGTGCCTACTCCGTGCAACCAAAGAGGTAAGCATATCGATCAACTTTAGATGGTTTTATTACCAAGCATGCAGAAAGTTGCAGAATATCAATTTGAAAAAGCGTGTACAATAACATTACCGCGTGGCCTTTGCCATAAATTGCACAGTTTCTCCTTTCTGCATAATTATGTTTGATAATAAATTCCGTTTAATTGATAATCTTTGCAAAAGAACTGGTATTTTTTATAATTTAACCGTTAAAGGAAAAGTTCATTGAATTATCCTGACTTTCTATGTAGATTGCAGCGGGTTTTACAAAGACATAAACATGCTTAATCGAGAGATGATCTACACGGCCCCTGAGTACCAGGACAACAAGGAATGTGTGATAGTCGTGCGCAACACTCTGTTTCCTCTACAAGTTGTACAGATACACTTTGTCTATTTTCGCATAGAAGATTCGGATGACTGCAAATTCGACTCATTGAGGATCTTTTCTGGCGAGAGAAACGGTTATTTTCTTTTTTTGTGCTTATGTTCAGTCTCAATAGATATAACAGCTATCAAATAACTTCATAATTTATTTCCAAACATTATTTTACTGGATAATCAATAGATCAGGAATCGCCACATGCAGGAATTCCACGCAGTAAAAAACACCCTCGAAATATTCAAATGGTTTTATATTTTGTCAAATACGACAGTTGATTGTTTCACAGGTGCGTTTGATAGTGTCAAACTATTAAAACGTTCCCTAAATACATGCACCGTGTTTTGCTGTTGAATTTTTTGTTGATGATGATGTTTTGCTTTTTGGTTATTTGGAGTCATAAATTGTCTAAACACTCATATTTTCTTTTCATTTACCAACTTTAAATGTCAACATTGTTTACTATTAATTTTCTGGAGGCGGTCAAGCTTTTCAACACTGTGTTCCGTAAATGTATAAATATTTACTGAATAAGTTTAAAGAGTATCAATAAACGTTTTCAGAAATGTTATGTCAAGGAATTTTGACTTAATTTGATAAGGAATGAATAAATGGTGTCAGAGAGACGACGGTTCTATAGAGAAAATACAGAATATTGTGTTGTGAAGTGTGATCAAGCGAGGCTGATAGGGGTAGGGAGCAGAGGGTTGATGCTCTGTAACTTGCTTTTTTATTCATCGTTCACTTATCTTGAAAATGTCAATATTTTCCTACTACTCGTATATGCGAATTTCATCTTGAATGGGGATTTATCGCCATGATTATGTATGCTAAATTCATCTTGAAGGGGTTTGCTCGCTGTGATTTTTTCAGAAATGAATGTTTTCAACGTACATAGTCCCTGTTACGCGCCGATAAATAGTTCTTCATTTTTTACTGTCCATTTCCGTTATTTTAAATGTAAAAGTAAGAAATAAGTTCACTTTGTTGAAGCAAATTTCTGAAATTATCAATCCGATTATTTATCACAATTGGCTGAGGTATCGAAGCCATAAAAGTTCTGATCGAGTTGTGTAAAGATTGGATGGATATTGTTTAAATAAGACAGTGAAAAAATTTGCGAACGTCAGTCACGTGCGATCTAATAAGACCTCGTATTCGGTCAAACATAAGCGCGTAAACGTGTTTCTAGCTACAGTGCTTGAATAACACATACTTGTACTTTTACCTGAAATAATACCATAATCTTCTTTGAAGTTATTTCAGTCTAAACAACCCTTCACATTGCCATATTAACAAATTCTCTTTATATTCGTCTATATATTCGTCTATACACCCAATCCTCCCCTCTCAGGTCCGATCCTGACGAGAAGCTTACATTGATAGATATTAGTAATATAAAAATGTTAATGTCTGTTCGTTGAATGTTTTTAGACTCCCTTCCTCTTGGAGGTCCTTATTGTGGAAAAAGTCTGAACGACCGTACCTTTATAAGCAACGGAAATTCGATTCGGCTGGAGTTTAAAACCGATGAGTCGTACGCTCTTAAAGGATTTCAAGCCAATATAACATTTGTTAAAAGCAGAGGTAATGAAAATTTTGAAACACACTATGTTAATTTGAATTAAACATTGAAAACACTGAATAAAAACCGAAAATTCCCCTTTTTATATTTAGATCGTTGCCAAATATTGTTAACAGTCTTTCTATTAAAACAACTTTTGACAATGTACACAGACAAGTGGATTCTACGATTAAGAGAATCCTGATCTGTTCTCTCTGCGTTAAGTATGGACATTGGTCTGTTATTGATTATATAGGTTAGTTCAGTAACAAATTAATTAGAAATTAAGTATATATTTTTAGCGAACTGTGCAACAATATGTTTGATAATCGCATCGACAATTTAACAAAAAACTGCTGTATTAAATAAAGTGTTGGTTGCTAAGGAAAAAATGAAATTTTGAAAATCACGGTATTTTTAGAAAAGTAACATTATCAGCAGAGAAAAACATATAAGAAAGACATTAATCTACTTACTCAAGCGTACTCACCTAAAGTTTTCAAAAGCCAAAATTTGCACAAGGATCTTAATCTTCTTACATGTTTATGATATATAGTCGCAGTATGAACTAAAGTGCATAACCAAGAAAAGGGAAATTCCTCTACACACGAGACCACTATAAGATTGTATCCGGAGTTAAGAAATCAAATGATTTGATTTATTCATGACAGTTTTCTTTTTAGCTTCTTTTTGCAATATCAATTATTTATTTTATCTAAGTTATGGCGATAGTGAGCGTTATGAAATTTCTGTTTTCAGACGATATTCTTATTGTGTTGCGTAACAACCACAAAAGTTGAACATATAAATAATAGCACTTTACATTGATAATTATGACTTGTTGCTTTGCAATGGCTGCAATTAAGCTGTTGTAGTCCATCTTTTTACTCGCTAAGCGGTCTTGGCTTTTCGATTACAATGTTTAGGCTTTTTGTTTGTGTTTTCCTTTTCAGATTGTCAATGTCCCGCTAATAAAAAGTGTATCCGACAAGGCTTCGAAAAAATGTATGGTTTTAATTTGTTTTGTTTAAGTCATAATTAGCTTCTCCTACAGAACGTACATTTTTTCTAAAAAGAGTAGTGTGTTTACTTTCTTTAGAAAAGAACACGTTTGTCACTGCGCTTCGATGTTCTGTAACACGTACCTTTTAGTAAATTCGCACGATAATTTAATCTTTAAGATGATATAAGATGTTAACGGCATGTGTACATGAAAAGTTGCATCTAGATAAGTTGAGTAAATATGAAGGATATATTTCCCAATATACTTGAGCCCCGGTCACAACCCGCCGTGCGTCTTTTTTGACCGTACGTGTTCTGCGGAGGCTACGTTCGCGGCGTGTTTTGGTCGGTCGTGGCAAGAGCAGAAAGGACGCACGTTACACGCAAGGTGTGAGTACGTGGCCCGTACGCCACGTCTAGGGGAAAAACGTTGCGTACATCGTAGGTTTCGTGTGTGGTAAGTGAGTTGTGCGTGCTTACAACGCAAGATTTCCGTGCGATTTCCATGCCAACCTACGGAGGCCGTACTGCTCACGTACGATGTTCTTACTCGCTCGCCCGTTGTAAGTGCGTGCAAGTACGCCGAACGTAAGTTTATTTCGGTCGCTGTTGGGTGATACATATAAGGACGACCTATCGATACTCGAAATATTTTACATACCGCAGAGGTCCGTGCGCACACCGTGCGTTGTAAGTGCGGAGCACGTACTTGCTCTGTACGGTCTGCCTGAGTTCTGTGCGCGTTTTGGACGGTTGAACTGAGGAAGCACGGACCACGCACGGAGCACGCAATGACTCGCAGAGGCAGTGCGTTATGCGCTCGTGGACGTACAGGGCACGCACGTCACCCGAACGAGTAGTGAATCCGTTGCAGGTCGAACTCAGAGAAAGTTTTGCATGCACTAAAAATGCGTCTCTGCGTGCTCCCAAATCCGTACGGAGGAGGTACTCACCACGTACGGATCCCTGAATTCGGTCCACGTTTTTGCACGTAGACAGCACGCATTTGCGGGTTGTGACCGGGGCTTAACAAAGTCGAATGACAATCTAGCTGCATTTGTTTTAATGAACAACGTAAGTTAATTCAGTTTAATTACTTCAATTATATGTTAAATGGCTTTTTTTAAAGATTTACTAAATAGTTTTGTCACCGACCATTCCTGAGGGTTCCCTTTTTATGCCCCCGCCATGAAATGGCGATGGGCATTAAGAGTTGCTCCTGTCCGTCAGCCCGATATTCTCGTGAACGCAACTCCTCCTACACTACTGGTGGGAATTTAATGAATCTTTACCACAATGCTTGGCCTGATATGTTGTGCATAAAGGTGGGGTTTCGCTATGACATTTTCCCTTCAGAATTTATGGCCCTTTGATACTTCCATTTACATAAGTTTTAATAGGAATATATCTTGTGAACGCAACTCGTCCAACACTTTCTGGTGGGAATTTAATGAAACTTTTATCACAATGCTTGGCCTGATATGTTGTTGTGCATATGCATAAAGGTGGGGTTTCGCTCTAAATGAACCGTTCAGAAGTTATGGCCCTTTGATAATTCCATTTACATTAGTTTTAATAGGAATATATCTTGTTTTATAATTATATTTTTATTGCAATTAATACTAACGTCTTCGCAGACATTTCCCTAATGAGCTGACAACAGTGCCACAAATTACAAATAATTTACTTTATCTTCAAGTTAATACATATTCTTATAATTACTCTCACAAGTTAATGCATATTTTAATAATTACTCGCACATCACCGTCTTTGAAATGTTATTATTCCCATCATTGCACTTGATTGTCAGAAAACGATGCATAGCGGGGGCATTCGTGTCCTATGGACACATTTCTAGTTAAGTTAATTGATTGTGTTGTCTTATTTTGAAATTGATCTTCTTAAAAATCCAAGCTCTTTTTTCCTAAATATTTTGGCTGAGTGGTGAGGCTGTGTTTTCTGGGTATGGCGGTACCTGATATGCATATTTAACAGACGGACCGGACATACATGATTGTCTTCTCTGCGATTGCACCAGTACTAATTCTTTTATGTTCACCAAAAGTTCTTATCGTTCAATTTTCACTTTTTTGTCTTTATTTTTATTAGAAAGTCATAGAGTTGGCTCTCTGTCTGGAGTCAGTTGTCAACAACAAATATCGACTTAACTTTTAAATTTTAATATTTGACTCAAAAACAGTGCGACTGCAGTTATTCTTAATTTTTTTCGTGGTTTAGGCAACTATCATTTATTCCGGGTTTTTTTTCTGCAAAAAAAACACAACAGGATTTTTCGATAAAATGCCATATAGAACAATTTCGAACTTAGGCTTAGACATTATCTGAGCTTTGAAAGTAATGTTAGTCAGTTGAAGGTTTTGCAGGCTGGTGCAAAATATTAAGAGCTCGAGCTTAGGTTCTCATCCAAAAGACTGTTTGTAAAGTTTAGGTCGAGCAGCGGCGGATCAGACACGCTAACCACAGAGCTATTAATCAGCTCTCATATATACATTTAAGATACATAATTGGTAAAATAAATTGAGTATCACGTGACTGTTTATCTATCCATGATCAATTATACAATAAATCTTTATATGACTGTCTACTGAGTCTGATATTTCCAATTTATTCGTTAATGTACATTGTATCTATAGATATCTGGATTTATACACGTAACGAATTATTACTTGTAACTCCCATTTGTATTAAAAAATAAAACTAAGCTATTCACAAGGCATCAAATCACTTAAACATTTTAGGAATTGAACAGTAAATTTGTCTGAAAGGTCAAAGCTCACGGGCTAAACTCGGACTTCTCTATAGCTGATATTATAATATTAAACCGTAATCTATTAATTAAGAGCCCATTAAATGTTATAAATCTAAAAATACAAAATTGAAGACCTCATAAGATTTGTCAACATTCTTAGGTCGGGCCTTGCAATTTTCGGAAGGTAATTATCTTGAATAAGTATCTTGAATAAGTTTATAATTGTCACATATCACTAAAATGGTGTTTGTTCTTTTTCTACTAGATTTTAACTGTCAGATTCTTTTTTCTCCAATATAGCTTCCAGTCTCAAAAGCAAGCGAATGGGATGAAAGACGAAAACATATTTAAAATATGTTTCTTCATTGATCATTTCTCACAAAATCCAGATACTCTTCGTTTATGCATTCCTTTTAAAATCTTTAATTAGTGGTTCTTGTAATTGATGAATGCCTATATTGTTTAAATTTCAGATGGACTAAACGTGTACTGTTTAGTTGTGTAAATATTGTGTTGCGCTGATCCCTATGCTAGTCGGCGTGAACAGTAATACGCATTCCAATTACTGCCCACGAACAATCTCAGCAAACCTGACCTCCAATATTTCCATATTTTTGAATCCGCTTTTGTGTTGTTTTCAAAGTTTTTTTTTGTCTTTTCCAGATGTATACGAGCGACATCTTGCCCTATCAACACTTGTAAGAATGGCGGCACGTGTGTGAATAATGGCACACACGAGACATGTTACTGCACTTCTGGGTACCGGGGTATCGACTGTTCAGAACGTGACGTAAGTTAAAATACTATTAAAGGAGTATATGACAATAAGTTCTAACGGACATAATTTTTTGAAACTTCGTATAATTAAAGAGAATTCCTTCACAAACAAAATGATATAAAGAAAAATATAGCTATCCAGGCTTGTTTTTGAGTAATCGCTCATTATTAGACCCCTCTATACGGCCGTTTTGAAGGGATTTTGAGAAAACGCACATATATCTTTTATATGATTGTTACATCTGGAATTCCTAATCAACACCTTATATCTATGCATGTTTTGTTAGGAATTGTGTATGTATGGTTTTGGATGGAATTATGTGAGATGTTTTTGTATATTTGAAGAAAAAATTTTGAAAATGACCAAAATATCCACCAAAAAAGGAGAAAATTCAGTCCCTGACTGGAAAAAAATTTATATATCTTTTTTTGTAACGGACAGATTTTTTTAAAACTCCATAAAATGACACAGTATACATTTTTAAACAAAACAAAAACAAAAACAACAGGGGCTTCCAGACTTAAATTTTTACTATATTCCTTCAAAGTTGGTCATATAAGTCAAAAATATCTCTCATTTTGATGCAATTCTACAAATATCCATCATAACATGTATAAATAGTTCTATAACATGCTCATCAAAACTAATTTCATATTTTGAAAGAAATAACTATTTATTTATCAAGAGTTACATTACAGTTACCACATTTCTTTCACACAATTCCCACAAATGCAGCCCTAAGTGTTGCCAAAGTTTCCATACATATCGAAAAACACCTAACACTGATAATGAATGAAAATCATACAACAATCCATAAATCTTATGATCCATTAAGTAATTATACAATTATTTCTCAACAACAGATTTAAGAGATGTTATACTCTAGGTTTGCCTATGTCAAGTTTCTCACCAAACAGCTGAGACAATCCGTCTAACCCACCACAAGAGACAGCAAGTTATATGTTTTATATGACTCAAATTCAAACCGGATGCTGCAATTTTCTTAGCCATTTGGCATGAAAGTATTTTCTGTTTGGTTAAAAATTCAAGAGTATCAAAATTAACATCAGTCATTTTCACATGCAAGTAACATTCAATTAATGATTTGGATGAAAAACTGAACTGTTTAAACAATTTGTAGGTAATATTAGCGCTTGTGCAGAAATATGCGCGTAAACTATTGTATCATACTCCTTTAATTGACAGTAAATTTATTGAATAAAAATAAAACAGGCACGTAATTTACTGTTATTGTTTGGTTATAAATGCCAAATTCAATATTTGGCTTGATCCATATTTATTTATAGAATACGTTTATGACTAATATCAGCATAATACGATACGTGTTTTGTTTGATATCTTTCTAAAAATTTGTAAATTTTACTCCGATTTTTATTCATATTATGTCTTATAAATTCATCAATAAGACACAGACATATTTTTGTTTAGAACAATATCACTTTCCGGGCCACAAATCTCCTATCAGTTAACCATGTTCTAATTTTGCAAAATGCCGTTTTTGTAATATGGTCGCTGATCATCTTAAGTTTTTAAAAACGATTCTGTTTTGTTTAGAAAATAAAGTAAGCCGTTTGAACTAGTAAAGAATACAAAGAAAATCTGGCCCCAAAGCATCACTTGTTCTTTGCAGATTTCCTCAGCATACGATTTACATTTCACGAAAGCTCCACAAGACAGATCTCTAAGACGTTATCAAGGAATTACAGAGGAATGTAAGGCTGAGACACAGACTAATGAACCTATAGAGTATCAATGGTAAGAAAATGCGATCTTCTGTTGTAATGGTCATTTCCTTCCGAGATCTTATATTTTCATTCAGGTTGATTTCTTCATAGGTTGTGAATTCACATCAAAATCTAACATGCATTATCATTTCCGTTTTCTATGTTTTAATTAATGTTTTACTTGTAACATTTGCATTGATAAGATTTCATATTAACAAAAATCACATGACATGTAAATTACACTGATGCCGAAAATTGTCACTACCATTACAATTTAAAATTATGTTTTTAAATATCAAATATACAATGTATTTAAATTTTGTTTTACACAAATGAAATAATATCTCAACTTTCTTCTTTATTATAGTTTCTGTTTTGATTTTTAGAAATAATTTTAGTAAATATTGCATGACAGGGTCATGCTATTTGAGAAGACTGTTTCCCCTGGATGTGGCATGACAAATAACAATATTTAGAAGCAGTATTTGGCTGAAACAAAATAAAGTACTTACTCTGTATTTGTTGCCTTAAATACACCAAGGGCCATAAAATACAAGATTTTTTGCCACTTTCAGGTTTTGCCCAGCTTCTATATTAGCCGTGCTCTTAACATCTTGTCTTACAGCCATTAAAGAACGTGTAATTAGGTATTGTTAAAAGGATTTGGAAACCACGGGAAAAATATTCTAGTAAAATAATTTCAGGCGTTCTCAACTTATGTTATAACCTCCATTGTAGACTTTACTCTCTCATAACTTAATAAGAGACAAACTAACCAATCTGATTGAGAAAAAAACATTTGCAAGAGAAAATAAAATATTTTTCGTCTGTAATAATTTTTTTTTCTAAAAATGGTTTATATAAATATAATAGATACTGATATTTAAAGGACTTGTCAAGATCAGATCGTGCCACCCTTTTTCTTACTGGATAATATTTATGTTGGAGTCGGTACCTCTTTTTATTTATGTTAGAGTCGGTTCCTCTTTTTATGACAAGTAATAGAAATACAAAGTTTAGTACTTGTCTTACGCCTTTGCACGACGGTGGGCGCGGTTTTGGAGTGTATAAAGGTTAAAAGATACTATGGGAAATGAACGTAGAAGTTCGTTCCAATTTTTATATTCCGGCCATAGTGTTTCAGCTGATTTTTTCCTCGTGCTCTAATCTCAATAAGATCATTGAGTTCCTATCTTCTCTGCTCGACAAAGACATTATATACTTTTGTTTCACATGTATTTGTGCTTTTGTCGAGTTGATTGGTGTCGAGCTTGTACTTGTTTGTTCATATTCGAACTTGTTGTGGCAAATTAGCTGTTTGTGCATCCTATAACCCGGTTTAAACTCCCATCGACAGAATATTTTGCCACGAGTTTTTATTGTTGTAAATTGTTTTGATTTGATCATTTCATAAACATGCTATCGTTTTTGGAAGTTTTGAGATACTGTTCCATCTGGATTTTGCTGTACTTGATATGCACATTTTACTTTTATCCTAAAATTGTCAAAAAAGAAAAATCAGAGCATTCTTAGGACACCTTGTTGGAAAAGCAAAAACTACAAAATCAATATTCATATGACAGTTTGGATCATCATACATACAAAAGGATGCTTTCAAAGTTCCCCTTTAATCGATTTCAATATCACAGAAGCGTTGTTTGTGCCGTGTGGCGGCTGTAAAAAGTCTCACCGTACATTTAAAGCGACATTACTTCAATTTAACCCGCTCTTGTATTAAATATTACATGTATTTGGAACTATAGTCAATAATTTGCAGCATTAGTTCGGGCTAATAAAATTTTAATTTACTAAATTAAATTTGGTCCGCGCGACTTAAAACGAAAGTAGGATTTCCGAAACGTCACAGAAATCGATATCGCGCATGAAGTGGTCGCCTCGTTAAAAATAGATGCTAAATATAGCTCCATTTTATTTAGCTTCTTAAAAGTTCGTTAACGACAATTTAACAATATCATTTAAAAATCCCGTTTATAAGAAAGAATTTGACCAGACCTTTTGTGTTCTGTTAAAGAGGTCATAAATTGGAGTCTATTTGGACAAAAATGATTTTTAGTGGTATATTCTTACTTATGTTATTATAATTTGAAAGCTGGGGCTTTAATCAATGCTGTTATCAAATACGTCCTTTGAAGGTCGTCAAGCACGATACTTATGGAATATGTTAATAGTACTTCTAAATACAAATGTAACTTGTTTTAATATTTCGGCCAGTTTTGAGATGGGTGGTTTCAATTTCTGAGCCAGTATAATAGATTTGGATATTGTTCGATCACCCCAAGGATATATGGTAGTTCCTGCTTTTTAAATTTTGCATTTGGCGTTGTCTGTGATATGCAGGATTTGTTTCTAAGATCCCCTGTCAAAATTGTATTATGTTTAGTTCCGCCCATTTTATCTCGTTTAGGGCACACCCATTCTTTTGTCTGGGGACCATAAGCGGCTGAATATGGAATAATATTAATCTAGAAATACCGCATTGAAGGTTCCATGCCCAATGCCATATGCACACCATTGTTTAGGATGGTCATAATCACGGTGTGGGACCGGACACCGGATATACCCGCTATTTTGAGTCATAACAATGTTTGCAGAACTTACCAGAGGTAAGAAAAAATCGATTTCTCAGCTTATTTGACACTAATCTGACCGTGGTTTGATTTTGTGATTCCCTTAATAAAAACCAGATACCATATAAGTACAACAATCAACTTAAGAACCAAGACGTTTTGTGATGTATGTAGAAATTCACCGTTGCTCACGACAGAAATTGATGCCAAAGTACCGAAAATCTAGTTTCATTATTAGTTTCGTCCAAAAATAAAAATTGTGAATCGGCAGTTTTCTTTTAATTATTCTCATGTACTCACATTTTAATTTTTAGCAAGATAGACAAGAAAATGACTTCTACAGAGACAAAAAATGCACGCGCTTAGTGTACTGGGTATATTATTTTAGTGTACTGGGTATACTGAGTACTTCGAAGCTTACTGTACTGGGTATAACTAGAAAAACTCACAAAATAATTCAACGTTTGGGGCGGTTTCTGATTTTGTTTACATAATTTCTTTAAAAATATCATATTTAAATTATGATACTTAAAACATTAAGTAATTAAAGTCTTTGATATGACACATTATAAGTGATTAGATGTAAGATCTTACTTTCTAAAACATGTTTCTCTACTTAGGTCTTTAAAATATGTTAAATAAACTTGACTATGCAAACTATCATAACGGATACCGAAGCGTTATAGCGTTAAGAGATAAGAAATAGCATTAAGCCCAATTCAACACTGACCTTTATTTAATGGTGTTACATTTGTATTAAAAACATTTAACAATCCATTGCCCTAATAAAGGGGTCATAAAATAAGTTTTATGAACCCGAATTCGAACTTCATCTGTTATTTGATGAATGAATATTACCTCCTTAAAACTATCATCCTGAAATCATATGATCGACCGACAAGCTCACTCCTATATCCAAATGGGGGTCTAATATCTAATTGTACTTTCAAAATGGATATCAATCATGTGCCATTGGATAAAATGAAATTATATGCAATTTGTAATTTGCTCTCTATAGTGTACTTTGAAAAAAATAGCGCTGTCTTCCAATCAATAATCATTGCACACGAAACATGAATTATAAATGCATACGCAATATGAAAGATATTTAGCTTTTAATATTATTTTTAGGAAAATACTATTATAATTTACATAATTATCCTTTATGACAGCGTCTTTGAAAAGTGTTTGTGTAAATTGCGTAACCTCATGACAAACGACTAGTGTTTAACTTAATAATATTCGATTATAAGCCTAATCGCATAACGGTAAGTAATTTTGCTTACTTTCCAACCTTTACGGAATAGTTTAGTGTAATTAATTATTTATTCTTGCATATACGCCTACCTACATTGTACATTTGTAAAAAAAAACAACAACAACAAACGCACAAAATACTTACTCCATCTCTGAGGCTTCACTTGCTGTGTGTTCCATGTCTTTTTGAAAATCAACGTGATAATATAAATGATGTTGATGATTATGGCGACGACAATGAAAATGTCCATGAAAATGAATGATAACATTTTATCATTATGAGTGCTCATTTTCATAATGTATACTCAGTACAGTTGCTCATTATACCCCGGACACTTTTGAGCAAAGGTTTTGTATACCCAGTACACTAGGTGCGTACATTTTTTGTCTCTGGAGAAGTCAATTTCGTGTCTATCTTGCTCAAATTTGGCATGTGAGTACATGAGAATAATTAAAAGAAAATTGCCGATTCAGAATTTTAATTTATTGGACGAAACTAATAATGAGACTAGATTTTCGGTACTTGGACGTCAATTTCTCCCGTGAGCAACGGTTAATTTCTGCATATATCATGAAAAATCTTGTTATTTTGGTTGATAGTTGTACTAATATGATATCTGATCTTTACTAAGGGAATCACAAAATCAAACGACGGTCAGATTAGTGTCATATAAGCTGAGAAATCGAAGTTTTCCTACCTCTGGTAAGTTCTGAAAACATTGTTATTACTCAAAATAGCGGGTTTATCCGGTGTCCGGTCCCATACCGTGATAATTGTACTGTTAATCGGTGTAAATATCGAGTTGCGCTCAACCCGAGGCTAGGCGGCGTGGGCAGTAATATGTATTTCCATTACTGTCCATGAACAGGCTCAACCAAACCGAACTTGCAAAATTTCCATATTTGTCGTGTTCGATGGCTTTCAAAAGATTTTTTAAATTTATTTTTATCATTTATGCTTAAAAAAAGACATCTTAGCTTGGCATCGATTTATCGTGACATAAATAAAGCGTTTCTGCTTTGGAATTGTCTTCATGCCTTTAAAATTTTGGCTATTTTAGAAGTTTATGACCTTGTGTCTCGAAATATGAGAACTTTTGAAAGTTCTACATATTGTTCTAAATGCTAGATGTTGTCTAATTAGTAATTATGTATTATATTCTAGGACTTTTAATGGCGCTCCATTAGCAGAGTTTGATGGAGATTTTGGCACCCATCCAGGAGGTGTATTTCAGGTAAGCAGAAACTGCGGTGCGCATGTGTAAGTGTTAAGTTGTTTTGTTGTTGATTTTTTTCTGGACGAATTATGGGTCATGTATTATGTTTATTATTAACTATTAATAGAGGATGTTTAATATGTACAATTAGTTTGACCCAAGAGAGAAAAGAGGGTTACTAAAAAAGTTCAGGAAAGATGTTGTTTTTGTAATTACATGGTAAATACATGTTTTTTGTTACTTAGTATTCAAAGTTATTGTTTTAGAAATGAAATGTAATGTTATAAACGTTTTTATGGGTAAAAACCTTAGTTTTTAAAGTGAAATTGTTGAGTGAATTTGACGAGGTAGAAGAACTTTTTGAACATCCCTTTCATTAAGTTATGTTTGACTGCTCTCCCCTTTCAGTAAATTATGTTTGATTTCTCTCCCTTTGCATGTAAATATTGTATAGGAAGGATTCACAGGTAAAAATAGATTCACTGATAAGATTATTGACCTAAGCAACCTTGTTAGCTGTACAAATTTTTCTATGACTTGCATTCAGTTTACTAAAAATTAGCTTGTGTTGATGCATGATCTGAAAAGGACCTACAGAAAGAAATCCATACCCTATTCGAGCCTCTTATATTCCGCTTTAGGTATAGAAAATTAAGTCAATCTTTTAACTGTAGACATTTTTTGCATGGCAGAATAGTAATTTTCGGGGAGAAGAATTAATATAAGCTATCATCTGATAGCTTGTTTTCTCATCCTCTCAAATATACTTGTATTGTCTTGCTCTGTTATACATCGATGTATATGTATAATTTGAAATAAATACTGATTAAACCAATAGTAATTTTGAGGCATCTATATAACTTTTCTCTTTTGAATTATGGTACTATAAATTTGGAACCATTTGCCCTAATCAATTAATAATAATATCCTTCTCGTCCCCAGCATCAATACCTGCCTTGCATCTAAAAAACAATTACAACAAAAACAATACATTTCATTTCCACATTTGATAAAATATACTTAATGACAATGAACAACAGGAAACAGATTGAACCAATTAATTGTCACATTTAGCAAAAAGTGTTGTTTTTTTTTATTTTCGGGGTACAGTTTTTATTACGCAATAACTTTTTTATTATTAATAAATTTTCATAATTTTGGTATCTAAATTACTGCAATGCATTCGGTATTATGAAACTGTGAAAATGTTGATAATATGTATATTTCCTTGTCAAAATGCAATTATCCCCACCATCCTTTTTAATGTTCTTAAGTATATTAACATAATTACTGGCAAGAATACCTACATACATAATTAGCCATATTAATTTTACAATATCTTTAACTTAAATATACAGACAAGATTATTTATGATACACCATAAAGATACTGAAACTGCACCTGTTTCTGACCACCTCCAGCTCAAGATTATATAATGCATGCTTTAACTGCTTGATATGAAAATACTATGAGAATTTCTATGAATCTTTTCAATTAATGCTTGCCTTTTCCCTGACAAAGTTTCAGTTAAACATTTCAATGCTCAAGTTATGTCAGATGAGCGAAACTAAATACTTCAAGGTTCAGAATTTTCTGTTAAATTTACAGCAAATATCTTATCACAAGGAACCATTGTTTACACTGTGGATTGCATAAAACACCTTTTTACTTTGTATCATTTAATATTGCAACATCTATTTACATGTACGTCAGAAGTTCTCATGTCTATGTTTTGTGAAATCTAGTCTAACAAATTTCTAAATGTTTTAATACATTGCTTAACTTATGCGGACAATAGCAACTTCCCTCTAGCCAGGGATCTTTCATCCATGCTGATATTCTTGAAGATATCATAATCACATCATTGCCAGTCATATGTGATATTCAATAAAATTTACTACTTATATAACTACTTATACTTGATGTCTATTTCATATCATGGGTCAAACAACTATTCACTTCATATCTACAATCAATTCAATCCACAACTTGGCTCAAGGACATTACATCATTAGCATGAATGTCGTCCACATATAACACGTGTGTGTTATACTTTTCTTGTTAATAAAATAATGTTTCGTTACTTAAACTGTTATTAAAGTGTCGATAATTGCAATAAAACTTTTCATGAGCATCAAAGAAGTCGCGATGCTCTTACGGAAATAATTCTCTGCATATCGTTATGGTAATAAACATACCGTTGCGGTTAATTTTATGTATGTTTGGTATTTCTATATCTAGTTTGTTTTCTATATGTTAACGAGATCAGTAAATTCAAAACTACCGCTTTAAAATCTTAACAAAATGTATGAATGTCGGTTTCGCAATAGTAGATTTTTAATTGCCCAATAATTAATTACGAAGGCGTAAACATGGATGGAGAGATAATGTTAATGATACACTTTATCGGAAACACCTACGAGTGATGCACAAAAATATCATTTTACAAGTACATTTGCAACCTTAAAACACTAGAATGAGAGTAAATAAATTAGCCAAAAATCAAAGTTTTATTTGTGAAAATTTCTAAACAATCCAACTAGTGCTTCTATCACTTTCTTCCGAGCGTGTTTACTTATGTATGTAAATAGTACTTCTCATATAATTTTGTTAGTTGAGCCCGTTTAAAGATGTGTGGTTTCAATATTACAGCAAACATAGATTTGGAGAATATTCAGTCACCAAAAGGATATACTTTCTGCTTTTTGTGCGTTCTCTCTTATTTGCAAGATTTATTTTCTAGAATACCTAAGATTCTATTCTGTTAAGTTCCGCCCCTTTGATTGTTTTCGATTTGAACAAACCTGTAATTTTATCTGGGGAGCATACTTCACTTAACAAGGAAAGGTATTCATCTGAAAAAGTCGCATGTTCACTGCCATTATGCACAGTGTCGTTTGGGATGGATAAACTATTATTGTTTGTGTAAATTTTGAATTTCGCTCAACCCAAGTCCAGGCTGCATTAGCTGTATTTCAAGGTTTAATCAAACGAGGCTGTAATATTTTTTATATTTGTCTCATTCAATGGCCTTTAAACATCTTTTTTTCTGTTTTGCCATATTCTTCCGCCGGAACTTTTATCAGGGCTATCCAATCTTCCTTTTTGGGGTTGTCCCGGCTAGCACAGTCGGTAGTGTTGACGAATAGCTAGCTAGGCGCTTTCGCCATGGCGGTTCGGGTACGCTTGCCAGTTGAGGCAACATAATTTGAATTCACAGTAGCGCTTTTTGTGCATTGTGACGGCCGAAAATTCTCCCTGTACATATTGTCAGTACTGTTGTTAGTATAGTAATCAGTTACCGATGTCATGCTAGTATGATAACGTTAATGAGGACTATCCGGTCAACCCGGCTAGCTCGGTCGGTAGCGTTGTCGGAATTGAATGGTTAGGTACCAAAGCCATGACAGTGCGGATTCGCTCTTCAGTAGAGACAATATCATTTTTCACAGAAAATAAGACAAGTAAATCTTTGAACTATCTATATGAATATTTTCTTCTCGGTAAGCTTTTACTTATAAACGATACTTAAGAATTAACAATAAAAGTCAATGCATATAATTTTGCAGAAAAGAACAAGTAGCTTTATTAGAGATGGTGTGTTAAAAACCCAATACAAATGGGGATTATACATGGGAAACTAAAATACCACATTGAAGGTTCCAATTTCCCCGTTTATGCATATCATCATTTGGATGAATCGACTGGTACTGTTTACCGGTGTAAAAATTGATTTTCGCTAAACCAAGGGCAAGGCGGTATATTTCCATATTAATAATGTAGTATTCTTGTATTCAGGATTTTTGCGTATTTTGCGCTTAAGGTAATGGAGTGAAATATGCATAATATAATCACACACCCAATTACCAGCTCACCTGGCAGCCAAAACAGTTAGGAAAAGAGAGCATGGAAAGATCAGTTTCAAATAAGACACCAAAAAATTAATGAAAACAAGAACCCAACGGGTTTCCGCCTAGGAACGGTCAGTAGCAAAACAATTCGCCAACGAGCATTTAAACCAGGATACATCATTCTCACACTCGTCTTAACAGGTTCTCAGATTAACAATATTTTATCTTTTCAGATCAACAGCTTTAGACATGAACTTGCTGGCGAGTATTCGTGTATTGCCAAGACTTCCCTTGGAAGAGCAGAGCATACGTTCGATTACCGGTTTGTGAGCGTCTGCGGTTTCCGTAAGTACTTGCATTACGACTCTAATGTAGCAAATCTGATTTATAATATTCATATACGAGTATATAACAGGCGATGATCATAGCACTTGTTATTAATTTGTTTTCCTTTTGTATGAACTTTACTTATATAATATCGCTTAAATCACTCAAACTAAGTACCGTTTATACTGTGCACTGATCTAAAATATGCGTAAATGTTTATGTTTAAACAGGTTTTGAGAGGTATTCTCATGCTAGCGATGATTTAATATATATTTTTATTATTATTACAATAATTAGAACGCCGTAGATGATCAATTCTATATCAAAACAGTCGTCCAAACAAGCATCCAGGTTCGACCCAGAATGTGTCATTTATTGAACAGTTAACTCAATCAATTGTATGTTTCTAGTGATCTATGTGTATCGGTTATAGCGAATTTTAAAGATGATTTCTGTATATTTTTCGGATTTTACAAACAAATATTTGATGTAAAATCATGATTTTATGTGTACAGAAATATGATACGTTATGAAATATAAGGCATTCGGTGCCTTTATGACAGCGCTCTGCAGGCCTGGTGATTAACCCATCTACAGTTGATCATCATGCTTACCCCTTTGGTTGCACGACGGTGGCAGGGGTTTATGTAGGTTGATGGGTTAATCATTTCTTAAAAGAACATAGAAGCTCGATTGGTTTCTTTCATCTCTGTAATCGTGTTCTTGCTGATTTTACTCCAAGTGATCTGGTCTCGGTAAGATCATTCAGTACCCGCCCTTTGGCTTTGCAATGCTATTAGCTTCTTATGTTTTATATGTTTGAGTGTTTTTGCATGCACCATTGTTGAGCTGTTGGCTGAGTTGGAGTTATTTTACCAAGACAACTGTACTTGTTTTGTGATAGGAGAACCTGTTGTAGCAAGTGTGAGGTTGGTGCACCCTAGAACCTGGTCGCCTGCGATAGCAGGTAGACACATAGGGATGCTATTGTCCGGCGACGTCGGCGGCGGCAGTGCCGTCGTCCGGAAGTCCCCCAACTTTAATCTGAAACTTAATGTTGCCTATAATTTTGATAGTACTTGACCTATTCACTTCATACTTGGAATATATCATGAGCATGAACAATGCCATCTGTGACGAAAAGAATGATAACTCTAGTTTCAATATTTTTTGAGTTATGCCCCTTTGCAATGCAACTTTAATCTGAAACTTAATGTTGCCTATAACTTTGATAGTACTTGACCTATTCACTTCATACTTGGAATATATCATCAGCATGAACAATGCAATCTGTGATGACAAGAATGATAACTCCAGTTTCAATATTTTTTTAGTTATGCCCCTTTCAAATGCAACTTTAATCTGAAACTAAATGTTGCCTATAACTTTGAAAGTACTTGACCTATTCACTTCATACTTGGAATATATCATCAGCATGAACAATGCCATCTGTAACCACAAGAATGATAACTCCAGTTTCAATATTGTTTGAGTTATGCCCCTTTGAAATGCAACTTTAATCTGAAACTTCAGGTTGCCTATAACTTGTCCTATTCACTTCATACTTGATATATCATCAGCATGAACAATGCCATCTGTTGCAACAAGAATGATCACTCCAGTTTCAATATTATTTTAGTTATTCCCCTTTCAAATGCAACTTTAACTGAAATCTTAATGTTGCCAATAATTTTGATTGTACTTGTTCTATTCAATTCGTACTTGGAATATATCATCTGCATGAACAATGCCATCTGTGACAACAAGAATGATAACTCTAGTTTCAGTATTTTTTTAGTTATGCCCCTTTCAAATGCAACGTTAACCTGAAACTAAATGTTGCCTTAACTTTGAAAGTACTTGTCCTATTTACTTTATACTTGGAATACATCATCAGCATGAACAATGCCATCTCTGATGACAAGAATAATAACTCCAGTTTCAATATTTTGGAGTTATGCCCCTTCCAAATGCAACTTTAACATGAAACTTAATGTTGCCTATAACTTTGAAAGTACTTGTCCTATTCACTCCATACTTGGAATACATTATCAGCATGATCAACAACATTAGTAACAAAAAGAATCAAACCTCCTGTTTGATTATACTTTGAGTTATGCCCCTTCCAAATGCAACTTTAACATGAAACCTATGTTGACTTTAACTTTGAAAACTCACTTAATATTCGTAATAAATCATCTTCATGTACAGCGTCATTATGAAGAAAAAGAATGGTAACTCCTGCTGGACTGTTTTATGAGTTTTGTCCATTTAATATACAACTTTAACATAAAACTTAAGGTTGCCTATAACTTTTAAAGTACTTGTCCTATTCACTCTTAGCATATATCATCTTCAAGAATCATAACTCTTGTTTGACTTTTTTTTTCAAATGCAAATTTCACATGAAACTTAATGTTGTGTATAATTTGAAATTACTGTATAGCGCTTTATATTGGCGGTGTCAAATTTTGGCGTATTTTAAAGTGGTTTATATTGGCGGGGTCAAATATTGGCGCTAACAAGCCAGACCGCCAATATAAAACCCTTGATGAAAAATGGCGGAAGTTGGACAATGAAAGTGAAAGTTAACGTCGCAGTTATTCTATTGTAAAATTTTAAGTGTGAAAGTACTTATAATATACTATATAATTATTTTAAGGCGGGTTTCTATGAGATATTGAAAACAACTCGATTCAATTTACTACATGTACAAAAGCTATAACTCTTAAATGCTTTTTTTTTCAAGTTCAAAACAAGTGCAGTTGAAAGGAATGGACGACAAGTACAAAATAACACTCCTTCTGGCTATGTCTAAAGAAAATTAATAACACATTCATGGACACTTGTTTCGTGTTGTTTAAGTTTGTGTTTAGGTTTCAAAGAACATGCATAATTTAGAAACATTCAACAATCTTTCTTCTTCACGGGAGGAAACTGTGATTAAATATTTAATAGTGTATCATAGTTACCTTCCAGATATAAAATTGGCCTTTTTTAAATTTACGGGGATTTTTATTGGCGGTGTTTTATATTGGCGCAACTGACCCTGACCGCCAATATCGCCAAAATATATACATACATTATAAATTTCTACATATGAGTGTGACGGATACACTATATTAATATTGTCTTGTTTCGGCTCTATACTGATTCTAAATTTTGTAATTTGTAGAGTGTGTGCAGTAACAATATCCTTCTCAGATGAAGAAGTCAGTATATAAGCATTAGTGCTGTATAGTTTTTCAGTTTGAATATCAATATAGTGTATCCGTCACACTATAATTAAATTATTATTAGCCTTATCAGGAATTGTGTTTAACGTTGAGTTTTCTGGCCGCGTATATAGCTCACAAAAATCTTTTTGAAGCTCTCTAGTTTAATATAAACAAAACTAGAATTATCACTGAAAGTGATTAAATACCCCCACATGTATGCTTGATAATTGAACTGGGAATGCTTCGAATCAATGGCATAATGTGCCCCACTTTCAATCCAAAGTGTCGTCTTCACAGTAGCCACATATACAGTAAGTTTCATCACAATATCTCATTCTTTCTAAATTTATTGAGCAGAAATAGTTTGAATATGTTAGTAACAGTGGCCTTTATCTTACTTTTATCTAAGAACTGTGTGCCAAACATTGTTTATAAGAAATCATCCAGAAACCATTTTTCTATTTTTAGTAACAGTGACCTTGACCCCCATCAGACCCAATTCAATACCAAGTTTCGTCTTCACAGACACTACATATAAAGCAATTTTCATCACAATATATCATTCTGAACCAAAGTTATTGAGTATACAGTTTATTTTCTATTTTTAGTAACAGTTACCTTGACCCCACAGGCCTTGAATCCCAAAAGTCATCTTCACAAAACCACCAATACACCAAATTTTATTTAAGAATCTCATTCCAAGCTATAGTTACTGAGTGGAAACCAAGTTTTGAAGTTTAAATAACAGTGACCTTGACCTTGAACCCACAGGCCCCAAAGTCAAACCTAACCTATATCTTGTTATGTTACATCTTTGTCTCAAAATTAATTAAATCTATGAAGTATTTCATGAGTTATAGTCCAGAAACAATTTTTCTTTTTTAAGTTATAGTGACCTTGACACTGACCCCTCAGGCCCCAAAGTTGAACTCGACCTGTATCTTCTGATATTTCATATATGTACCAAAAAGGATTTAATCTGTGAAGTTTTTCATGAGTTATCATCTGGAAACCCTTTTTCTATTTTTAGTAATACTGACCTTGACATTGATCCCACCAGCCCCAAAGTCGAACTTGACCTGTATCTTGTGATGTTACATCTATTTACCAAACAAGTTTTAAATCTGTGAAGTGTGACATGAGTTATCATCCGGAAAACATTTTTCTATTTTTAGTAACAGTGACCTTGACACTGATCCCACCAGCCCCAAAATCGAACTTGACCTGTATGTTATGACGATATACCTGTGTACCAAATATTATTAAATTCTGTCAAGCCTTTCATGAGTTATCATGTGGAAACGAAGAATCCGACCGACCGACCGACCGACCGACCGACCGACAAGCTCACTCCTAACCCCTCAGTCTTCATTTGTGGGGGTATAATAAGATAATGGACCTGGTAAGACCCCAGTGTTTTATGACAGTTACATGATCTAATTGAAAAGGCTCAGCAGGGGAAGAAAATTAGCATTTTTCAGATGACCAGTTAAAATTAAGTGCCAGCTAATTCTGATAAGTGATAATATGCTTATTGATGATAAAGAAATTTGACTGATTTTATTCTGGTATTTCATATTAAGCCCAGTTAATAAAAAAACAAATTTTATGATTATTTTCCATTACAATTTGATTATATTGCAAATGGAAAGAACATTCTTATAACTTACAATTTGCGATAAGAAAATTATTGATGATGTTGAAAACTGCGACTCACTGTGTTTTTTCCCTGCAACATTTTCACTTGAATCATTTCTCATCTACCAAATACTATGAAAAGAAACCAAACCCTAGAACGCCAAAATCAAAGTCTCAACCAGGGTCGCCTTCTTATTAAATTTAGACATTTTACAGACATACAGACATTTTAGTCTCAGACAAGGGTATAAGTTTCTTTTATTGTGACACGACTTTGACAATTTTAAAATTATTTCATGAACCCTTTCTCCCATATAAAATCATTAACGACGTTGGCGAACAATGTATATCCCAATCATGTGGTACATCCATGCTACCTGATCAGGATCTGCTCTGTTCACTTACTGATTAATTCGGTTATGAATGTCCAAAAAGCTAACAGCGAATATCTTGATCAGACATCACATATGCGCCTGCTAATCTAGATCTACACCGGTGGCGATTAAATGCATTTTATATGGTGTCGAGGGTTAATTTCACGCGGTTTGTTAAAACGAGCTAAGCACTGTCAATCTGTATATAACATGATTTATAATGAATAATGTAGAATTTGACACATTATAAAAAGCTTCCTCAAACAGAAAAAAGTCCTAATAAAATTGCGAAACCAGTGAAAAGGATTTCGTTAAAAGGGAAATCTCCTAGGTCGGATTCAAGATTTCTAGAAACTGGGTATAGAGCATTCTTTAGGTACATGATAATTTCCTTGATAACTTACTTTCTGGCAAAATTCCATACGAAAATATTGCTGCCCGAAATGAGGTATGTGCAACCCTAATGTTCCAGCTCTGGATCAGGTTCTGATTACATGGCAATTCTATGAAATATACAAATGATAAATTAAATATGTACTCACCTGTTTCTTTCGCTTCTCGAAACCACCGTAGTTGGTCATTTTCCTTTTCGCCAGCCCTAAAACGCTTACAGAACGAGGTTTCCTATTCTCTATCTCCCTCTTGCATTCCTCGAAAACGGATGGCAAGGCGCCAAACCGACACTTAAGCCACAAAATTTACTGTTCGGTAATAGACGCAAAAACTGTATATTTTCCGCTTTTTATGGATAATTTAAGTCTTAAAGCAAATTTTAAAGAAGAGCCCGTGTCTGTAACTATATTATAATGTGACTTTCGTTACTTTTACATATCCCACTGTTCTTCGGGTATTACCGACCATTACGTCTAAATCCGAACACATGTGCGTGTATTTCCGAACATAAAATAACTTTTGAAAAATACGCAACTTTAAACAAAAACCACCTAAACTGTTTATTTAATTGTATTTTAGACATAAAACAATAAATCTGTGCCACAAACTCATTAGAAAAGCAACAGAACAATAAGAAATGTCTTTGATTAAACTGACTACTTAATTATATTTTTTTTTCTTAATTTACTAAACAATGCTCACATTCAAAGTCAATTTCTTCGAAATTCAAATAGTCATCAGGCATACATGATACAATCATTATGAAATCTACGAGAACATGAAAATTGAACTTCAAAGAAATTGTCTGCTCATAACCATACTGTGTTGTTTTGTCGGCTATGCTATGAAATCGTTTGGTGTACAAGAAGTGTGTACGTGACATTTTACATTTTACATTTTTAGCTGTATTAAATTGGTTGATGATGCAATCATTTTGAACAATAAAAGTTGAATGTAATTTTAAAGTATGGAATATGTTCGCAATAGTAAGTATTTAGTGAAATGCATATCTTTTTTTTAATGGGAAGAAAAATATAGACCAAAAAAAACATTTCTTAGGATGGTCAAAATTGCTTTAGGGTCTGGGGTTATTTCACTGGGTTGGTCGCGGGAACTACAAACAATATTTTTAAGGATGGCCTTATCACGTAAATCTTGTTCTTTATATAAATTTAGAGAAGCATACACACGATTTAGAATATCAGCTCACAGGTTAGCTATTGAAAGTACAGTTTTCTAATTTCTATATAAATCGGACATTCTAATAAAAAGTGGAATTCATCTTCTAAAGTATTACATGCAAAACATTTTCGATTGTCGTATGGTATTTTTACTGGTTTATGCCATCTACCACTTTCAATAGCTAACCTGTGAGCTGATATTCTAAATCGTGTGTATGCTTCTCTAAATTTATATAAAGAACAAGATTTACGTGATAAGGCCATCCTTAAAAATATTGTTTGTAGTTCCCGCGACCAACCCAGTGAAATAACCCCAGACCCTAAAGCAATTTTGACCATCCTAAGAAATGTTTTTTTTGGTCTATATTTTTCTTCCCATTAAAAAAAAGATATGCATTTCACTAAATACTTACTATTGCGAACATATTCCATACTTTAAAATTACATTCAACTTTTATTGTTCAAAATGATTGCATCATCAACCAATTTAATACAGCTAAAAATGTAAAATGTAAAATGTCACGTACACACTTCTTGTACACCAAACGATTTCATAGCATAGCCGACAAAACAACACAGTATGGTTATGAGCAGACAATTTCTTTGAAGTTCAATTTTCATGTTCTCGTAGATTTCATAATGATTGTATCATGTATGCCTGATGACTATTTGAATTTCGAAGAAATTGACTTTGAATGTGAGCATTGTTTAGTAAATTAAGAAAAAAAAATATAATTAAGTAGTCAGTTTAATCAAAGACATTTCTTATTGTTCTGTTGCTTTTCTAATGAGTTTGTGGCACAGATTTATTGTTTTATGTCTAAAATACAATTAAATAAACAGTTTAGGTGGTTTTTGTTTAAAGTTGCGTATTTTTCAAAAGTTATTTTATGTTCGGAAATACACGCACATGTGTTCGGATTTAGACGTAATGGTCGGTAATACCCGAAGAACAGTGGGATATGTAAAAGTAACGAAAGTCACATTATAATATAGTTACAGACACGGGCTCTTCTTTAAAATTTGCTTTAAGACTTAAATTATCCATAAAAAGCGGAAAATATACAGTTTTTGCGTCTATTACCGAACAGTAAATTTTGTGGCTTAAGTGTCGGTTTGGCGCCTTGCCATCCGTTTTCGAGGAATGCAAGAGGGAGATAGAGAATAGGAAACCTCGTTCTGTAAGCGTTTTAGGGCTGGCGAAAAGGAAAATGACCAACTACGGTGGTTTCGAGAAGCGAAAGAAACAGGTGAGTACATATTTAATTTATCATTTGTATATTTCATAGAATTGCCATGTAATCAGAACCTGATCCAGAGCTGGAACATTAGGGTTGCACATACCTCATTTCGGGCAGCAATATTTTCGTATGGAATTTTGCCAGAAAGTAAGTTATCAAGGAAATTATCATGTACCTAAAGAATGCTCTATACCCAGTTTCTAGAAATCTTGAATCCGACCTAGGAGATTTCCCTTTTAACGAAATCCTTTTCACTGGTTTCGCAATTTTATTAGGACTTTTTTCTGTTTGAGGAAGCTTTTTATAATGTGTCAAATTCTACATTATTCATTATAAATCATGTTATATACAGATTGACAGTGCTTAGCTCGTTTTAACAAACCGCGTGAAATTAACCCTCGACACCATATAAAATGCATTTAATCGCCACCGGTGTAGATCTAGATTAGCAGGCGCATATGTGATGTCTGATCAAGATATTCGCTGTTAGCTTTTTGGACATTCATAACCGAATTAATCAGTAAGTGAACAGAGCAGATCCTGATCAGGTAGCATGGATGTACCACATGATTGGGATATACATTGTTCGCCAACGTCGTTAATGATTTTATATGGGAGAAAGGGTTCATGAAATAATTTTAAAATTGTCAAAGTCGTGTCACAATAAAAGAAACTTATACCCTTGTCTGAGACTAAAATGTCTGTATGTCTGTAAAATGTCTAAATTTAATAAGAAGGCGACCCTGGTTGAGACTTTGATTTTGGCGTTCTAGGGTTTGGTTTCTTTTCATAGTATTTGGTAGATGAGAAATGATTCAAGTGAAAATGTTGCAGGGAAAAAACACAGTGAGTCGCAGTTTTCAACATCATCAATAATTTTCTTATCGCAAATTGTAAGTTATAAGAATGTTCTTTCCATTTGCAATATAATCAAATTGTAATGGAAAATAATCATAAAATTTGTTTTTTTATTAACTGGGCTTAATATGAAATACCAGAATAAAATCAGTCAAATTTCTTTATCATCAATAAGCATATTATCACTTATCAGAATTAGCTGGCACTTAATTTTAACTGGTCATCTGAAAAATGCTAATTTTCTTCCCCTGCTGAGCCTTTTCAATTAGATCATGTAACTGTCATAAAACACTGGGGTCTTACCAGGTCCATTATCTTATTATACCCCCACAAATGAAGACTGAGGGGTTAGGAGTGAGCTTGTCGGTCGGTCGGTCGGTCGGTCGGTCGGTCGGATTCTTCGTTTCCACATGATAACTCATGAAAGGCTTGACAGAATTTAATAATATTTGGTACACAGGTATATCGTCATAACATACAGGTCAAGTTCGATTTTGGGGCTGGTGGGATCAGTGTCAAGGTCACTGTTACTAAAAATAGAAAAATGTTTTCCGGATGATAACTCATGTCACACTTCACAGATTTAAAACTTGTTTGGTAAATAGATGTAACATCACAAGATACAGGTCAAGTTCGACTTTGGGGCTGGTGGGATCAATGTCAAGGTCAGTATTACTAAAAATAGAAAAAGGGTTTCCAGATGATAACTCATGAAAAACTTCACAGATTAAATCCTTTTTGGTACATATATGAAATATCAGAAGATACAGGTCGAGTTCAACTTTGGGGCCTGAGGGGTCAGTGTCAAGGTCACTATAACTTAAAAAAGAAAAATTGTTTCTGGACTATAACTCATGAAATACTTCATAGATTTAATTAATTTTGAGACAAAGATGTAACATAACAAGATATAGGTTAGGTTTGACTTTGGGGCCTGTGGGTTCAAGGTCAAGGTCACTGTTATTTAAACTTCAAAACTTGGTTTCCACTCAGTAACTATAGCTTGGAATGAGATTCTTAAATAAAATTTGGTGTATTGGTGGTTTTGTGAAGATGACTTTTGGGATTCAAGGCCTGTGGGGTCAAGGTAACTGTTACTAAAAATAGAAAATAAACTGTATACTCAATAACTTTGGTTCAGAATGATATATTGTGATGAAAATTGCTTTATATGTAGTGTCTGTGAAGACGAAACTTGGTATTGAATTGGGTCTGATGGGGGTCAAGGTCACTGTTACTAAAAATAGAAAAATGGTTTCTGGATGATTTCTTATAAACAATGTTTGGCACACAGTTCTTAGATAAAAGTAAGATAAAGGCCACTGTTACTAACATATTCAAACTATTTCTGCTCAATAAATTTAGAAAGAATGAGATATTGTGATGAAACTTACTGTATATGTGGCTACTGTGAAGACGACACTTTGGATTGAAAGTGGGGCACATTATGCCATTGATTCGAAGCATTCCCAGTTCAATTATCAAGCATACATGTGGGGGTATTTAATCACTTTCAGTGATAATTCTAGTTTTGT
>JAZAYU010001369.1:0-54438 GCA_038501625.1 Corbicula japonica
TCCATTATTGATAAGCCTTTGACTATTTTTAGATTAAGGCTGAAATTGAGCTATTTTTAGATTAAGGCCCAAGATTTTTTATCTGTTCTATCATACTTACTTTTTGGACTTTGTTATGTAGATTTATCATTTATTTGTGCTTTTTTTATGTTACATGATCTTTTTATGTTATTTGCGTCCTAACAAAATGTTATCGTAGCCAGTCTTTTTTCTATCCTACTCCATTGAAAGAGATGTATGTAGGAAAGGATGTAGACTGGCTTAAGATCAATAGTTGGAAATTGAAGAAAACAATATAGTTTATCTCTGGGAAACCAGACTTCGTAAAGGCTAGACATAAGATTAGACGACGGTCCGTAACGTTTATTTTTTTCTGTTTTAAAATCAAATAAACTGACTCTAAATTGACTTAAGTGTCATATTGCGGTGTATATCGGTATTCCATCAAATCATGTCTTTAAGAATTTCGTGGATACGTGTATTAAGTACACTTATAAATACTAAATTAAATGCAAGTGTTGATTTGTAAATGCTGATCGTTTATATTTGATGTTGGAATATGACTTTATTTGTTCAGAAATGTCTTGATGGCGTATATTCAATTACTTAATTGTGTAAGTTATGAGATAGTTAACTTCAACTTGTTAATAATATTAGTGCGAGTTCTCGCTCGTTTCCGGAGAGATCTCAATTCTTCGATACCTGAAAATACATATTAATAAGAAGCCCCAACGTTATAAAACTGAAAAAGAAAACCAGATTATGCCCGCGAATTTCCATTTGTCAATGCTGAGACAAGTTTACTAATCTTCAGATTGCTGACGTGAGACTGGTCTCCATTCTTATATTCGGGGCTTTACGTTATGAACAGGTCCTAAAAGTCAAATCATAGTAAGCATCTTGAGCCTCCGAAGGTGTTTTAAGTGCTTTATCTGTACAGTATGTGATTTTTTGTTTTCTGGAATAAATAAAAAATAATCATGCCGAAATTGAGTTGCTATTAAATAAATAAGCAAAAGTTGATCGTTATGATTACAATGACAATTAGTATTGTGACGACGCTGACAACACGCGCATTAAAGTATAGAAAACATTTTGGGAGTATACTGCGGAATTCTGTTTTGAGATTAAAAGATAAATACCCCCAGAATCCTACATTTTCAAGGTCGGATGTAAGATTTCTGGAAATGGGGTTCGTTTGCTGCCCCCACTCCTAAAAAGGGGGGTCAAACAATCTCACCTAACCCCTTATGTATCCGCCCCAGTATATTCTATTTAAAGTTTTGTAAAACCAGCGATCTGCCCCCTTTAAACTATAGTCGTTCAATTAAAATATATATTAAACGCGAACTGGGAAAAAAAGGAAAGAGATAATTTTTATTATTGGTACCTTAACATAGTCAAAAGTTATTCTGTTTTTATTGCGATATCCTGTTTTGAGATTTAAGTTATGCTTCATTGAATTTTGTAAAAGCAAACCTTGAGCCAATATTTACTTTAATTTAAAGAAATTAGAAGCGCAACTTCTTTAAACATGAAATATATCTGGATTTATATATTTCGTGTTTAAAGAAGTTGCGTTGCTATTGCAATTTATCGATTATCGACTTGTTTGTGCCTGGGGCATTAAATTGTTTTCGCGGTTTAGTGAAATGAAAAAGGTGACATTTCATCATGCACTAAATAAATTAATAATTTTCACCCCTGCTGTAGTGTATTAGTTGAACAGAACAGAACAGAACAGAACAGAACAGAACAAAACAATACTTTTATTCTTCACCCAGGTACATAAAACATGGTGTTCATACATAATAAGCTCAATAAAAATACACAATTATTTCGGTTCCGGTAAACTACCAATTTGTCTTTTCATAATAGACAATATTGTAATATATCATAGCAAATCATATAAAGTAAGCAAGCAATAATGTTTAATATTGTGGGGTGGGGGAACAGGAAGGATTCAATGTTTATAATTAACTTATTTCACAAAAATGGTTAATGAATTTCTAAATTTACAATTCATTACTGGAGGTAGAAGAAAAAAATAGTTAATTAGTGCATGGCCGACATGGTGACTATCAGATTTAAAAAAAACTCACCATCGTCCCTAATGTATAGCATCCCGGTCGCCTCAAGTAAAGAAACGCCTCTTTTATAAACATCGACCAATAGAAAATAAGTACCATAGTAACGCGATAACGTGATTTGTGTGGCGGAGTTGTAATAATTGATGATTCGTTCATCATTTTAATACCCGCATTAATTGATTTGCGATAAGAATCTAACGTGAAAATCACTGAATATGGTGATTTAATCACCTATAATTATTTTATGTTTGAATTAACCTCGGTTCTACCGTCTTTTGGAGGACTAGCTAGGTTAAAATTGAGTATACTTTAACACAATAATGTCCTTGTTCATAATTTTTTGGAACATTCCTGTTTGGAGGGAAATGAGAACTAACAAAATGATTAGCTATTAATCTACATCCAAATATTTTTCTGGAATATTTAACAACACCAAAAACTAATGAATAAAATAAGTTAGAATTCTGCTTTAACAGAATAACAGTTTTCAACTATTAGATAAATAACAACTAACTACATGTATGACCCCTCCCTTCTCCGCTGGATTCCACCCCTGATAAAGTAATGTTTATTAAAAAAGAAACATTAAACTATACTCTATTCCGAAAAGAAAGCGTGCACTTTTTTCATTAACTGCTTTCCATCATGAATACATTTTAGCACCGGTTGCATCTAAAGAATATTCACGTGTTTTATTTGTACGGCGATTATCACAATAATATCCTTATATACTCTGCAAAAAGTTATGGTTGTACAAAATGACACTTTAGGGGCGGATTCAAGGAAGGGGATGGAGGGCACCGGCATGGACACCGGTCACAGGGGCAAACGTTTTGTGGTCTGTTTCATTATAAGCATAAATTCAGCGATTCGTAATGTCTCAAGAGGCCTGATATCGCTCATACTCTTTTTCACTCGCTCTGAAATAATTTTTAGGCCATTTCAATTTTATCAGCTACAAATATTGAAAATGTTACAATATAAGCATCTTATTCAAACGCAGGCTGCTTAATCTTCCCACTAACGTTACAACATATCCTGTTTATTTATGTACGACACCAGAAGGTGACACGCCGTTATCCTGAGGCAATGCTTGAGCACGATATGGACAGGTCCATTGTAAGAAATTGCACCCTATTTTAAACTAAACTCGTCCATTTCGTATCCAGAAGTGGACGGGTACAATTGATAAAATCCAGTCGACTGGTTCATGTGATAAAATTAGAGACCCGACTTATGTTTTACTTGGTTTGAGCGCAAATTTTGTCTGGATTACCTGCCCCTAGCACTACGTTTTCGGCACAGTTAGCAGTACAGTACGATGGGAACCAGACTAGCGAAAACACTGCGGCTTGCGTTGTGAGATGTATTTCTTTTTCGTATTTTTCGGCATTTACACTTTTGATTGTAACATAAAGAAGACGATAATAATAAAATTATTCGCACTGTAGATGTGATAGATGTGACATAATTTGAACAATTTTAAACTTTTTGGAGACTTCTGGGGCAGCTTGGGCCCAGTATTCTACCATAGATAGCGTTTAGATGTTCATCTGGTTTATCTGGTAAATCAAAATCAATGAACTATTAAAACAAATCCCGCTTTCAGCGTTTACAAAACAATCGTTGAGCTCGGCGGGGGTGGGGGCGTTCGCAGTTCTCCGAGGAAAAACCATCAAAAACCTAGAATTTCTCCTTTTACAAAAATTTTCCACCTTTAATAGTGTAATGTTTTAATCAACTAAAAATGACTATGTTAAATAGAGAAGTACGGTAAAGCCAAACGCGCTACACCCTTTCTTCCATCCCTCCAATTTTTTGTGAAAGGAGTCGGCAAAATGTGTGCCTTCCTCCCGGCGAAGAGACCTCTGGATTTGCACCTTATTTTATAAACTAGTTAACTCCTAATTTTATTTTTTCAAGTGTTGTGTCCACTAAATAAATAAATTATGTATTAAATGTTTAATCTTGAGATTATTTACTGTGTGACATTAGTATATCAGACGGATTATAAACTTAAAACAGTACTTTATTCCAAACGAAATTTTCAGTGATTTTTCATTTACTGATTTTCTTAATAAATACATCTTAGCACCGATTACACCTTAAGAATATTGACGTGTTTTATTTGTACGGCGATTATCATAATGATAACAATATCACTGATATTTAAACTCCTAATTTTATGTTTGAATTTGTTGTGTCAACTAAGTAAATAAATTATGACTATGCGAAGTCGATAAAATCACGATTGGGGTCGCGCAAACGCGTATTGCGCACGAAAAGGCTAAAAAGTAAAATGGAGGTGCACCTAAGGGTCCTAAATATAAAATTACCTGTTCACCTGTAAATATATGCGCTGGACGTGTAAATTTACGCGACGGACGTATAAAATTACAGATGCACCAATAAAAAACCGGTGCATCTCCATTTCAAATAGCGGTACATGTTATCTTTCTCTTTAATGTTTTGACTTGCAGATAAGTACTATATTTAAAAAGAGACCAAAGAAAATTAAATTAAACTTTATTGCAGGCTTTGCAATATAAAAGCTAACCGAATGTGGCACATTTGATGTCCATATTTCGGCTGAAGAGTGTGCCATATTGACCGAATATTTCACACGTGCGACATATATATACGTTCCGTGACATATGCGTTTTGTGACGTATAAGTTCTATGGCCTGACTATAATTTGGCAAAATATCATCCCTGACTACAATCATGATTCTTGACAAAATATTATCCAAGATCAAGATTAGAGTTGGATTGATATTCCTAACAGACTAAATGCGCCGTGTGGTCTAGACCGTTCCTTAAGATAATTATCGTCGACTTCTGGTTCTGCCGGTCGTTGGTTCGAATCCCGATACCATCACATTTTTTTCTTTGATCTCAAACGTGTTACTTTCCTCTTTTTTATCAACATCGTCATTACACAGTCAGTATAAATGGGATATGGATTAATAGAAAAACCAACAGCTAAGAAATATAACTTTTTTAATTATGAGTTTGTTAAAGGTGATTATTTCTCATTATATGTTGTAATCACATATAGATTTATTATTAACTTTGATTAACATAAATATAAGACATAATCGAAATATAATATTATTTTCCGACGACCACATTTTTGTATTGTTGGTGTTGGTTTTTTTACTTTTTGCGCGAATCGCGCGGTCCATCACGTGTATTAATGCCGGTATTATGTATAATAGAGTAGTAATGTAGTAATGTAGATCGTTTATATCACTAAGACCAAGTTAATAACATACATCGAAGGCAGGAAAAGTAACTTATTTAACGTCTATTTATGCGTCTATTATAAATATACCAGGCCTACGTTCTACAAATTTTGAACGTGAAATACAGTCAGTTTCTCGCATTGTTTACTCTTTTATCTCTTTTATTTTTGCATAAATAAATAAAATAAATTGCAATTCTAGCCTTGGAGAAACGAAGCGCAATTCAGAAAGGACCACCATCGCAGAGAATAAGAGACACTGATGAAGTAAAAACATTAAATTTGATATATTCTCGAGCTAAAATCAATAGCGTACCGAACACTTATAAATGTATGAAATACATACACAATTATTGTTCATTTCTGACAGCATAGCATCGTTTAAGCTTGAGCATGTTGAAAGTGGAATCAAAATTTTTCTAAATAGAAATACATGTACTCGTTTATGTTTCTTAGCGGATTTCTGCGCATATTTAACCTTTTAATATCATTTTACAACATTCCAAATTGTAGGGTATCTTACACCAGTTTAAAAACTTTTTATAATCATATTTGAGCATAAACATTTACGTGTTTCTTTTTCTTTCTTATCTGAAATATACATTTAATCTTATAACATATAAAAGTGAATTTCTCATTTATAATTGCCGTTCATGTTCAAGACATTTAATTTTGACCACAGAATTGAGAAAAACATGAAACAGTTATATTATCAATAGGGCTGGTTGAGAAACTTCGATTTTATATTAACATTTATTTACAGTACTTTGAACGTTTAAGGTTACAAAATTTGCGTCTATCGTGCGTTCGTCTATCGTGAATCGTGCGTCCGTCTAACGTGTATCTTGCGTCCGTCTAATGTGTATCGTGCGTCCGTATATTGTATATCGTGCATTATGCGTCTTTTAATTTTATCGTGAATAGGTTCCTTACAGTGTTCCGTTGAGGCCATCGTTGTTTCGCCCTGTCGACTTAAGACAGGGACCCTCAGGACAGCGAGACTACGAAAACGCGAAACAAAATTGCGAGGTTGCGAAAGTACGATGCGAGAGCGTGATATTAATATCGCGTTCTCGCATCGTACTCTCGCGACCTCGCATCGTACTTTCGCAACCTCGCATCGTTGTTTCGCGATCTCTCATCGTGTTTTCGCGTTTTCGCGTTCTCGCCCAAGAGGTCGAAAGTGCAAAACAACGATGGCCCCAACGGAATTCCGTAGTTTCTCGCCTATGAAAATTTATATGATTTTGCATCTTATATTTTGATAGCTTTTTCAATTTTTAGAAATCTCGTACACAAATTATATGAATCGGCAGTATCGTTTATCGTGCGTCTTTCGTGTATAGTGCGTCCGTCTATCGCGTATCGTGCGTCCGTCTATCGTGTATCGTGCGTCCGTATATCGTGTATCGTGCGGTTCGTTTGTAACCTTAAACGTCCAACGCATAAATTTACAGATGCACCAGTAATTTTTTATAGGTGCACCTTCAATTTACTTTTGAGCCTTTTAGTGCGCAATAGTTGTGCGCGAGTTCCAACATCTCGCTGCACCGTCGCCCAGCATTTGTTTTCCGTGATAATTCGACAACAACCTGTTTTTATGAAAAAAAAAACAACAACAACAGCTCTGATTTCTTATGTTCGGCTACAAATCGGAACACATGTCTTCGTTTTTCATACCTGTATGCCTAAGCTATAGATAAGTTTTTCTAGTTCTGTTGTTCAATTTTTTACAAAATATATAAGATATATATTTTTTCCGTTTTCATTAAGTAGTCAATTACACCAGCTCGCTGAAATTATTCCATAGCAAGCAGATTGTTTTCAATTTTTTACGTGAAAGTACGATGCGAGGGCGCGATATTAATATCGCGTTCTCGCATCGTACTTCACGATCTCTCATCGTGTTTTCGCGTTTTCGTAGTCTCGCTGTCCTGAGGGCGAGACCACGAAAACGCGAAAACACGATGCGAGAACGCGAAACAACATTGCGAGGTTGCGAAAGTACGATGCGAGAGCGCGATATTAATATCGCGTTCTCGCATCGTACTCTCGCGACCTCGCATCGTACTTTCGCAACCTCGCATCGTTGTTTCGCGATCTCTCATCGTGTTTTCGCGTTTTCGCGTTCTCGCCCAAGAGGTCGAAAGTGCGAAACAACGATGGCCCCAACGGAATTCCGTAGTTTCTCGCCTATGAAAATTTATATGATTTTGCATCTTATATTTTGATAGCTTTTTCAATTTTTAGAAATCTCGTACACAAATTATATGAAACGGCAGTATCGTTTATCGTGCGTCTTTCGTGTATAGTGCGTCCGTCTATCGCGTATCGTGCGTCCGTCTATCGTGTATCGTGCGTCCGTATATCGTGTATCGTGCGGTTCGTTTGTAACCTTAAACGTCCAACGCATAAATTTACAGATGCACCAGTAATTTTTTATAGGTGCACCTTCAATTTACTTTTGAGCCTTTTAGTGCGCAATAGTTGTGCGCGAGTTCCAACATCTCGCTGCACCGTCGCCCAGCATTTGTTTTCCGTGATAATTCGACAACAACCTGTTTTTATGAAAAAAAAACAACAACAACTCTGATTTCTTATGTTCGGCTAAAAATCGGAACACATGTCTTCGTATTTCATACCTGTATGCCTAAGCTATAGATAAGTTTTTCCAGTTCTGTTGTTCAATTTTTTGCAAAATATATAAGATATATATTTTTTCCGTTTTCATTAAGTAGTCAATTACACCAGCTCGCTGAAATTATTCCATAGCAAGCAGATTGTTTTCAATTTTTTACGTGAAAGTGCTATCCGATGACGGGAATGTTAAACACAAATAATAACGTGCCTTTATCAATTCTATTCCAATAGTGCGTTGAATGGATGAACAATTGTATTTATCTTTAAGTTTACATATCTTACGATTTTATTCCTTATTAAAACAATCTGATATAACATATGGCAGAAACAAATCCCATTCGCAATAGGACACAAATAAACTATTTTAAAACGGGAGAAATAATCCCTTTTCAAAATGGGAGAAAAATCCCATTTCAAAATGGGAGAAAATCCCATTTTAAAATTGGAGAAAAATCCCATTTCAAAATGGGAGAAAAAATCCCATTTCAAAATGGGAGAAAAACTCCATTTCAAAATGGGAGAAAAATCCCACAATTAAATGGGAGAAATTAATCTTGGCACTATATACATAAGCAAACATTTCAAATATGATTATTTTATATTTATTCGACTACATATTACACCGAAATAAAGCTACACAGGAATTCACTAATCTAGATATCAAATATAGCATAAAAATATTCGACGAAAAAAAAACAAAAACAATGCCGCTCAGCAATATTTTCATGTCCAAAACTCTACGGTTACCTAGAAAAATAGTTCTAACGTTTACATTATGTAAAAACTAAGATAAATTCTATCGATTGTTTGATTGTTATTTTCTACCATTTTAAAATGGGGGTTTTCTACCATGGGATTTTTCTCCCATTATTTTATGGCTGAAAAATCCCATGGGATATTTTAAAATTTGACATTTTGAGCGCAAATGAAGATTTTATGTGTCCTTACATATCATTTATGCAAAAGAACACAAAATATGACAAAATAAAAAATCTAAAAAAAATCCCATGATTTTTTTCTCCCATTTTCCGGTAAATGGGAGAAAAATCCCATGGGAGCTCCCATGGGAGCTTAAAAATCCCATGGGATTTCCAAAACTCCCATGGGATTTTTTCGATTTCAAGTCATCTCACAAGGTCATTTTGATACATAGAACGATCCAAAGTGCCAATTATTTATCAGTTCCACCTATTCTATCATCATATAATCAAATATCGCCGATATAACCAATATTTCAGGTAGCTGAGTTTGCGAATAAACCGGATTCGCAAAGATAAACCGGAACCTGTTTTAGTTTCTTATTGACCCTAAATACAGGAAATCAAGCAATGTTTCGTTCATAATTTTCTCAAGCCATAGACTAATAAATTATTACTACTGTGAATTACGTGAGAAGGGTTCAATCAGCCATCAAGGATATATCCTTTTTATTACAAGAATAAACCCACACGCAACATTCTAAAATTTGAAACCTTTTTAAAAGGTATTATCTGTTTACAATAACAGCTCAGATGTGTTCTGAGAATAAATCCTTTTGTCGGCGTTTTCATTCGTGTTCTAAAATCCGCATGAAATCTTCTGCAATCCCGATGTTACATTGTAGGATTCGTTTTAATATTGAGAAAGGATACATAGGTCCTGTTTTTAGCATGACAACTGGAATAGCAGATTTATTATGCAGATTGATTTTGAAAGAACTGTTTTTATCAGACCATGAGTAATGTAAACCTCTGGGTGTACACATTTCACTTGTTTTCAACAAAAAATATACTCTCATAAAACAAACTAATATTAACTCAATCTGACAATGGGATACATGCGAGCGCTCAAAACTTACATATGAAAATGAAGACACATTCTCACACAAACTATGCACATACAATACAGTTAGCAGGTTTGTTTATAATAATTAACTAGAGACATGTTCATGCAAACGGTAACTTTTGCTTGCACATAAGATTTTTTCATTCATTATAGTCTTGCATATGGGAAAATTTAACACGAATGTTATTGATCTTCGCATATAAAAATAGTGTTAATACAAATCATCATTTTAAGGTTTTGCAAACATGCCCATTTGGTGGGATAATGTAAAATAGTTTTTCTTTGAAAGTAAAGTTCTTTTCAAAATAAATATTAGATCAAACACTGTTCAGAATAATATGCTGCATTTACTATGAATAGCACTTTACTTAAAATTTTATAGGTTAAAGGTTTTGCATCAATTCTCAATACTGCAGATGATATAAGCAAAAGTAACGAGTGCAATAGCTGATCAATTTATCTACTGCACAAAACGTTGTTGAGATAATACTGTTCAAAGAAAACCCAAATGTAAGAAACTTTCGTATGCATGGGCGAATCATTTTGATGTATCGTCAAAACTCGACATTAATTCCCACTAGACAAATAAAAGTAGAGAATTATTGTTTCACGTGGCTGTATTTAAGTTAAAATCATTTGAAGTTGTTTGAAAAAATGCTTCATTAACATTGAACATAGAGAACATAGAAGAAAATACCGTTTGCAGAAGAATGGTTGTTAAAAAAAGTCTAGGAAAATGTTAGAGATATCATGTAATCTTTTTTTGACAATATTTTGCGGTCATCTGTCAGATAATGTCATAAATTGTAAAAAGTACATCAACATGTTTTGATCTTCAAACCAAAAGTAGAACAGGAAGTGAGTTTTTTCTTGAATTTCTTGAAATCCCTAAGATTATTTTGATGAATTGCCACAACTGAGTGTAGATCAGTATAAAATATACTTATTTCAGGTATGAGTTGTTTTGGTTCTCATGCAAAAAGTTTTTATTTTGTTTAGTATGGGTTTGGTAATAAGGACAATTAGATCAACTGAGTTAGCAAACATTAGAACTTCATTAGATAAAATCTTTTTTTCAATCAAATCTAGGTGGCAATCAGTTATTTCCCCAAAAATCATTTTTGAAATTTTGGCCAGTTTCGCCATGTTCATTGTTAGTGAAATCTTATGAAGGAGCTACACGTATTGCTGCTCGTCCTATATGTAGTTTTCATATATTTGTGGCATTCATCATTGAATAAAAACTGTCGATTTAAAACCATAACAGAACTGACAAATTATAAAATTAAATTTTCTGTTATTTAGAAACTTTATAACCACATTTATACACAAAATACAGGGGAAAGTAAAACCTTCTACATTTGTAGCTTCAAATACATACCAAGTTTTTCACTGTTTTATCTTCAATATGATTTAATTAATAAACATCTCAGGAATTTAAAAAAAAAAACAAAACAATCAAGTGCTATTTCTATGAGTAGTTATTATTCATCCTATATTATTGATCTATTTTCCATCGCTATAGAAGAGCTTCTAATTGTATGTTGTTGTTTTTTCTTCGCATTATATAGAAGATTTATAGATGTGCGATAATGAACATTTTACAACACTAATGAATTTCGGTTTATTAAAAAAAAAGGATTTTTATCAAAGAAACATGGTACATGTTTGTTCATTTAAAAACCTGTTGAAAAAACGTATTTGGTTGTTGATCTTCGAATTCCTCAGTGGCGAGTAATTTCCACTGACCGTTTCGAAGCCATACACCTTCGGGGAATCGTTTCTTGCTTGTGGTGTTCTTGTACAATTTACTACTTGATTTTATCTCTTTTTCACTCTGCTATTTGACCGTTAAAAATGCTGTGAGTTCTGGCTGTGACCATATGGCTTTTTACATATTTAAATCACTAGGCTTTGGGGCGGCCGAAAATCATCTCAACATGCTATCAATCAATACGTTTATATTTTCATTACTCAATACGTTTATATATTCATCCGTCCTTTTAGTATGTTCGTATATTTATGGCCCCATAACTATTATAATAATATATCCTGAATCATGGTTTAGTTTTAAGAAAATAAATAAGGTTATTCGTGTGTGTTATCTGTTACCAGAATCGTTCATTTAGAATGTTTGCATGTTCTTTTTGTCGTCCAGTAACTTTAAAATAAATTATCATAAAATAAGATTTTATGTACATACATGACATATACTGTCATTTTTTATTCATATCGGGTGTCATACATCGATCTTGCCATATCTGTCTTATCATCTTGGGCGACATATAATGTGCAGTTATCAAACTGTTCCTTTTGTAAACACAAGGGTCCAATTCGTGGCTACCTATATTGAACCCTGAAACATTTTCCACATTGAAACCTTGTTTCTTTATACACAATGATACGTATACATCTTCTAGATGAAAGAATGGTATACTTGGTGATATTTCGTATACTTTGGTAACAACATATAAGCTTGTAACGTATCCCGTACCGGAACAGAATCCGGGGTAGACGTCTTCTGGATAGCTATCTATTGATGCAAACCATTTATTTGTTCTGTCTCTGTTTGGAAGAGTATGTTTAGGACAACTTCCTATCACTGTGTTTTTAAGTTTGTCCTTGAGAGAGTCGTTTATGGTTTGTATTAGGTTTGGTACATTTACAAACATGTCATCGTCTGTTTTCATTACATATTTAGCGTTGACACATTTCGTAGATGCCCATTTGAAACCCATGATAGTTTTGTATGTTAGATTTCCATAATTATCGACAAAATCCTCTTTTAATATATCACGAAATATGGCATTTTCCTCTACAACAGTTGATCTGTCCACAACATTCTGCGTTTCTCCAAGCAGAAACACATAGCGAACATTGGCTGTGTTATTCTTGGAGTGTGAAAGCCAAGTATCACGTATAGCATTCCGGGCTTCTATATTTGGATGTGTTGTTGTTATTAGAATCAATAAGTCAATCGATTGGTTTGAAAATAATGTTTGACAAATATTACCGTTTTGTATCACGTAGTTGAAGTCATGCTTGAAGCACGACAAACAGGATTGTTGTCTCCGTTTAGAACTGTTATATATACTGGTACTGTCTTCGAAAGAAGATATGTTATCGAGACGCGTTTTGTTTGTGAAATATATGGGAACCAAGGAAGTTGACGGGAAAATAACTAAAACATAGCTTGTCAAGGCAATAAATACACATACAAGAAAAATTAATTTCAAGGAGGTTGTACAAAAACAACAGGATGTCCAAACTCTCCCTCGAAGTCCAAACGAGTTCATTATATCAATACAAATATTTTTTCCATGTTGACCGGATAAATGACAAACGACTTCCAGCAATCAGCAAACAGAATGAAGTGTCTTTCCACCATAAGTGTATTCTTTTAATGATGCCGCCTCTCTAAAAAGAATTAAAAATAATATTATGCATTTTCAAGTGTAAACCTTTTAACATACACTTTGAGGAGGACAATTAAATATAAAGGCTGAAAAGGGAAACAATGAAGAAGAATATATATTTATAGCTTGATTCCTTTAGACGAGATAGGGAAACCAGCATGAGCATGACTCAAACAATCTTGCAAGGAATGTTCTTTAGAAATATAATAGATACATGTATAAAGTTGGGAGTTTCTGTCAAGATGTACATGTAATTACAATTCCCAAACAATAATTCTGGTACAAACTACAGTGTAGTACACGGGAAGAACACAATTCAAATAAATCAGAATGTCGGTGAACAAACAACCATCGATGAGGTATATGAGAGTGTTTGGGCGTGGGTAGAGGTATGAAAAGTGATTGTCAAATGCAATCCCTGGGAGATAAAAAAAATCCAGAAATGACTAAAAATACTGGGAGACATTTTACGGCCACCACATATAAAACTATTGTGATTATAAAAATGAAATATGCATAGATCTATATAGAACCTTTAACACAAGGAGATACCCATAAATTACTCTTTTCTGTGGTTGAATATTTGCTCATCTCTGTAATAAGGTGAAATATGCATATCAGGGATCGCCACATTCAGAAAAAAAACAGCCTCCCCACACAATCAAGAAGAAGAGAGAGGGAGAGAGCATGGTTTATAAAAATGATCAGTTTCAAAAAGGCAACAATAAACAAAAATGAGAACCCGAGGGGTTACCGCCTTGGAACGGTCAGTGGCAAATCAAATTGCTACTGGGGGTTTAAACCAGGTTCTAGGGTGCACGAACCTCACACGTGCCCCAACTTGTTCTCATGTCAAAAAACAAGTAAAAATTGTCTTGGTGAAAAAACTCCAACCCACTTATCGGCTCAACAATGTTGCATGCAAAAGCACACAAACATATAAAACATAAGAAGCTAATAGCATTGCAAAGCTAAAAGGCATGTACTCAATGATCTTACCGAGACCAGAGCTCCTGGAGTAAAATCAGCAAGAACACGATGACAGGGATAAAAGAAAAAAATCGAGCTTCTAGTTTCTTTTATAAAAAGATTTCCCCATAAACCTTCATAAACTCTTAAACCCCTACTACCGTCGTGCAACCAAAGAGGTAAGCATAATGATCAACTGAAGTAGGGTTTATCACCAGGCCTGCAGAGCGCTGTAAAATATCATGTTGGTAACCTTTCGTTTTAAATCTACAGATGGTTTTTACGAATAACCGGGAGAAATTTACATCGCCTTTTATCTTCTTGAGTTTATGAATTAAATCTCCATAAAAACTGGCTGTGAAATACCTTGTTGCAAAAGTGATTTTAAACTGCACCTGTATTTATGAATTAGATCTTGGTATCGGCGATAAAACTTGCAAAGGGTTTTCCTTAATTTGTGATACCGATAACCTTGTTTTAAAAGTTTTTTTGTAATGCAAAGATTACGTTCATTGAAATCATTAACATCGTTGCAAGCTCTTGAAAAGCGAACAAGCTGTGATATATAAACCCCATAAGATGTTGCACGGGGAACATCGCCATCTAAAACCGGAAAATTTACTATACTAAAATTAAAATCATCTCTTTTATCATATATTTTAGTAGTGACGTAACCGTTTTCAATGGACAGATTTAGATCGAGAAAGTTTGCTTGCTTTTCTGAAGTGTTCGCTTTATTAAGTTGTAGTTCTTTAGGATAAATCTTATTAACCAGTAATGGAAAATGGTTATTATCTATATTTAATAAATCATCAAGGTACCTTGAGGCGTTGTTAAAAGCTGTAATTTTATCATCTTGATGTTCAGTAGAAAGAAATACCATAAAGTCTCTTTCATAACAGTATAAAAACAGATCAGCAACAAGAGGTGCACAATTAGTACCAATTGGGATGCCTATTACTTGTTTATAAATAGAGGTACCGAATCTAACATAAATATTATCCAGTAAGAAAGTTAGCGACTATATTAGTTCTTGACAAGTCCATAAAGTATAATTATCATAAGAATCATCTGTAAAAAATGCCCTATGTTCATTACAAGCGATGAAGGTTTTATTTTCTCTAGCAAACGTTGTTTTTTTTTCAATGAAACTAGTTAGCTTGTCTCTTATTAAATTATGAGGGAGCGAAGTGTATAAAGTTGAGAAATCATAAGTAGACAAACAGAACGCCCGAAAATTATTTGATTTAAGCTTTTTCAAAACGTCATTTGAATTTTTAATCGACCGAAATAAATTTTTTCCAGATGTTTCAAAAACCTTATCACATTTATCTATGAGAACATTTATCTATCCTAAAATAAGGCTGAATCACAGGGGGTTGGTCTGGGGGAAGGGCATGGGGTTGATTTTTCTAGGGTGGGCTAGGGCCAAGGTATGAGTAATTATTTTTAACCAATGCATGACAGTTAGTCTGAAAATAGCTTCCATGAACGTGCAGGGTATTGGGGACATACATAAGCGTAAGGATGTTTTAATTTTTTAAGAAACAGAAAATTAATATAACATTTCTTTTATACAAGATGCACATTATGTCGACAAAAAATGTTAGTACATAAGAACCCAGTGCGGATAAGCGTGTTCTGTTAATAAATTTATAATCGATGGCGTTGCAATAATTATCAACAATCATTTTGATTTTAAACTCATTGACATTGATAGAGACAATTATAATTTAATTTAAAAACAAGGTGAAATATGCATAACAGGAATTGCCTCATTCAGCCTACCCGCACAGTAAAGAAGAAGAAGAAGAAGAAGAAGAGAGAGAGAGAGAGAGAGAGAGAGAGAGAGAGAGAGAGAGAGAGAGCTTGGTTAATAAAATGATCACTTTCAAAAAAGACACCACAAACAATTAACAAAAATGAGAACCCGACGGGTTACCATCTTGGAAATTTCGAACTGGGGGTTAAAACCAGGTTCTAGGGTGCACCAATCTCACACAAACTTACCCCAACAGGTTCTCATATCACAAAACAAGTAAAAGTTGTCTTGGTGAAATATCTACAACCCAAGCTCAACAATGTTGCATGCAAAAGCACACAAACACATAAAACTTAAGAAGCTAATAGCATTGCATATAAAGGGCGGGTACTCAATGATCTTACCGAGACCAGGGCTCCTGGAGTAAAATCAGCAAGAACACGATGACAGGGATAAAAGAAACAAATCGAGCTTCTAGGTTCTTTCAAGAAAAGATTTCCCCATAGACTTTCACAAACTGTTAAACCCCTGCCACCGTCGTCCAACCAAAGAGGTAAGCATAATGAGATAAGCATCTAAAATCTCTGGGTTACATGTTAATGTTGATTAAATAAAGGAAGACAAACTCCATTAATTCACTACGCGTTTCGAGTTTATTTGACTCCGGTGAACGTTATTATATCAACATCTGTTATAAACAATGTCTTATTTTGGCGGAAAAAAAATGATGTAATTTTAATGTATTATACAACGTCGCCATTTGGCGTAAAAAGACGTCACATGGTAATATAAACGACTTCAATTTTGGCGCAAAAAGAAGTCACACAATTATTTTGCAAACAAACAATAAAAAAAGAAATTAAAGGAAACATGTATAAAATCACAGGATTGTTTTCGCCAAAACTTATAAAGTGTTGATAAAACAGGGAAATACATATTATTATGTAAGAAGTACAGGATTTAATAGATTCAACAGTCACTGGAAGATAAAATGCATAAAAAGCTAAATGTACAATGGATTCCAGTAACAACTGCACATAAAACTCAATTATAAGGCAGATAATAAAACCATTATTTCATCTTTATTGCAAAGTGTGTAGGCTTAATAAAGGAAACTTAAAACTAAAGCTTAATAGATAGGTTCAATGAAAGGTAGTGAAAACAAATTATGCCATGATATTCACTTACAATGGGAAAGGGATCAATTAGGCTATTAGGTATACAATTTTCTATAAATTTAGATGAGATAATTAATTTAAATTGCACATCTAAATTAATGAAATAAACATCTACTGTCTGTTTGCTCAAAGCGAATTTTAACACTTATTGGTAAAAAGTTGTTTTAAAATCACTAGCACTAGCACAATTGAATTATTTGTTCATTTCTTTACCCCACCCAAATAAAGATATAACTAAAAAGATACAGACTATGTTTTTCAAATTTATTTGAAGAGATGCCCCAAATAAGTTAAACAGAACTGCAATTATTCAAAGTTATGAAATGGAGGGCCTAAGAGTAACTTACATTAAGAGTTGTATACATGTACTAAAAGTTGCATGGCTAGAAGATTTTGGCATTCAATATTTTTCTCTTGCTATAAATAATATGCCCATTCCTATCAGAGTTCAGTAATTTTGGGAGTAATTCAAAGTTTATTATACAGAAAAGAGGGCTTATTAAAATGTTTTGCAAAGACCTGTGTAATGCATATATAAATATTTTACTCATTAAAGAACCTAGCAGTTGGAAAGAATATATTTCCCAGCGTTTTTTTGGCTAAATCACCACTTAAAAATTAGAGGTAAACATTTTGTTTCATAATTATATTGCTAAGGGTATATACTTTGTAAATGACCTGTTACATAATTCTGGAAGGATTCTATACATTCGATGAATTTCAAGAGAAGTTTCAAGTGAATACAATATTTAAAACTATTAAAGTGTTATACATTCATGAGGACACTGCTTAGATCAGCTAAGATTCAATCATTTGGCAGTTACCGTAGAAGAACAGAATCCAATTCAACCAGTAATGTGTACATTAATTATGGCTGGAGAAAAATGATGAAGGATAATATATGATACACTTTTATCTAGTAAACTGTTACCAAAATCGGCTGTTAAATGGCAAAATGGGTTAAATGTGAACAACATTAAATGACGAAAAATATCGGTGGTTTTCCTTTTTTCGTCAATGTAAAATAATAGAAAAAGCGCTTCAAATATTACTGCACTCCGGATAATACTCCGTCATAATTTAAATATTGGATCCGCCACGGCCATGTCAGATGCCACACTGATTTTTTATCAGTAAGTTCTTTTAGCACTTTATAGCTACAATTTAAGCTGTGGGCAGTAATATGCATTTCCATTACTGCCCATGAACAGGCTCAATCACACCGAGCCTGCAATATGTTCATATGTGTCGTGTTCGTCGGCTTTCAAAGTTCCGATTACATCAATTTTAAAGGAGAAAAGACGTTTCGAGTAGACAAGGAAAGAACAAAAACGTTGGCAAAAAGCCTTATTTACAACAGCTCGGTTAACATTACAAATGCTTCATCATTGTATACTTAAAATACATTTTAAAACAATTATTAGTATTTGCATACATTGATTACAGCAAAACTAGGTAGTTTTGTTATAAAAATGAAATATGATACGTTTGTTCAAATCTCCTGTATGACTGTTGAAAAGAGTGTCTGAAGTAGACAATTGGTATTCAAATAGAGTATATACTATTTAACGGTCGATCATTAACAACTGAATCGGGTTAATTACGAAGAGTGTTCGAAAACTTTAGCACATGCACTGCAAACTGTAATTATACGAGCTTTATATCAATCAAATGAGAGCTGATTCGCCGCGCAACGCTGTAATACATGAATAAATATTATTATAATCAACGAACAGACTACTTTTCATTTTTACATGAATTGCATCCAGGTGTATCAAGTGTTAAAATAAATGGTTCGAAAACTGACAAACATTTCGCTGAAAGCAGTGGTTATACAAACGTTGTACGTTTGGACTGAGAGTCAACAATATACATGATCAGATTTGTGTTTTCGATGGCGATAACGGAATACTCGTGTTTCACTATTTATGGTTTTATTAAGTATCATTTTGGTCTCAAATGAGTCAGAGATGCCCCTTACGCAGGAGGACATAGGTCTCCAGTAACCAATACATTTTTGGACCTTTGCCGATCGCGTTTTGAAACGACGGTCCTAAAAATAGATATCGGGGTTAACCACAATAGCTAATAAACGGTATTTGCAGGCAGTCAATAGGTCTAACATTATGTTAGATCTGACTTTAGTTAGATTTATCGTTTGGTTGCTTTTCCGGGCGACAAAATTCTTCCTCTGACAAAACCATGAACCATTGAAACCACTTTATTTATTACATCTTTGCATGTGCTACACGCTACATGGACATACTTTAAATCAAGAATGCGTTGAAATTGCATCTGCCTTTTTAGCCAAAGTATTTACAGAAAAAAAACGTCAGCAACAATAACAAACTTAATACCTGAAAGGTTTTTCACAAAAACATCGCCTTTTGGCGACTAAAAGAATATCAGAATGTATCTTTCTGGAAAATGCTGTTCAATAAAACTATGCACTAAAAATAAATGTTACATGAAGAAATGTATCTTTATTTTCAAACATAAAGAAATGTTTGAATAGACATAGTGCTAGAAGATAGGTGTACAAACAATTCCAAAACGTTAAAATTGTAGTTATCTATAATATCCAAATGCAAACAACAGAACATTGTATAAATGTAATTGTTGCTTTTCAATTCATCTATTAAACTAAACATGCATATCATATTATTGCCTATTTAAGAGGTCAGCATATAGGTTTTTCTGTAAAACAATAGGTCTGTGTTCAGGCTTTAAATGCTATTGTTACGTTTAAAATAAATGCCTTGTTATTTGATAACCCTGTCATTGAATAAAACATTGTTATTGTATTTTAATACCGCATTGAAACGGTCAATGGCAGAAAAAAAATGCCACTGGGGGGGGGGGGGGGGTTAAACCAGGTTTTAGGGTGTATCAACCACACACTTTGCTCAAAATGTCCTTATATGAACACACAAATAGTACACGTTGTGTTGTGAATTAGCTATTACTATCTAGCAACTCGACAATGATACATGCAAACGCACACAAACCTATAAAACATAGGAAGCTACTGTCAGTGTTACCTTGCTGTTACATGTAATTAAAATTATAAAACTTTAATTTACTCATTCATTATAGGAGGATTGCATTGGCCAAGCCACTGAAGGGCATTACTGATCGTGTTCCTGTTTTTGTCTAGGTTATTTAGTTTCTCACACACGTTGCAAAAAGCATATTGAGTCGTAAATTCTAGTTCATGCACGCTATACATATCTTTGATTTTTAAATATCGTATATATTCGTCTTCATTTTCTGCCAGGTTTCTCATAAATTTAGCCAGTTCAGATATTGAGGAAAACGTTGTGGCATCTATGAGCGATCCGTTTGGAAAAAAAGTTCCATAATTACTCGCACCTCGCACTACAGTAATAATGTCAATTTTATAATAGTGAAACAATTTCTCTGTCACATAGTCTTCACACAGCGAATTTTCAAAGCTAAGATAAAATTTGTAATTGCTGTTAAGATGTGTTGCTACATCTTCGGGTGTTTTTTGTCCACACTTTCCAAATATATCAACATCAATGTACTTTTGTAAGATTTTCACATAATCTTCACGCTTGCTTTGAGTGTTGCAATGGCTGACCAGCGATATTGCTGTTTTTGTTTTCTTTCTAAAAATGTCACTGTAATTTTTTGCTGACACATTGTTTCCAGATACCATAAATCCATACGGATGAAATATATCTGACCTTCGTCTGTATGTCCATGACCAGTTAAACACATTTTGCCACGAAGGCTTGATGATTTCTCGCATAGTGTGTACCGGGGATTCAATCGTAAAAAATAACCAAACTTGCTTCGGATTTCGGTGATGTTGAGAAACTGGAGGTTCTGCTCCTGTTCCATAATCTGCTAGATTGAAGATGACAGCACTGCTTTGATTAAATGATTTTCGATCATAGGATATCTTACAGTTTTTATATGTGCACAAACTCATATCATTGCCTTGAATAATCTTGATGAGCCAGGGATGAGGATTCCAATGGAGAATTGTATGGGTTACGTTAATTTCGGGAATGACCTTATTCACATCCATGCGTGATTCTAGATCTATGTATGGAAAATCGATGCTGTTTTCGTTTTTCGTTCTCAATTCATTATTGTGTGTAGAGATATTTAATAAACTTTTGTTCGTTTGAAGCGTAGGTTTTACCGATATCTTGACGAATGTTGGCAATTTCACACTGATGAAGAAGACAAACAGAATGAAGATGGACACTGTCCATGATATTAGCAGTATCAGTTTTAGCTTTTGCATGGTTGTGTAGTATTATGGCAATATTGATAAATACCTGAAATACCAAATTGTTTTCATCAGTTATCGCATTTCCTTATAGCAATCACCTTTTCCATAACATTTCAAAACGGTGAGTGGGCAGGTGTGATCTATTTCTGTAAAGACTAAGAAATTTATAACATAGAATAAATATTAAATTTAATAAATGTTATTAATATTTTTATAGAAAGTGTTCATAAATTTAATTTGTAAACTGTGGGTAAAAGTTTAATATGTTTTATTCATAAAATTAAAAAAACAAACTCCAAACCTTTTTAATTCCATTTTTCCAAAACACAGAAGCAGCCGTGGTTCTGAGCAAGGTATTTTAATAAAGACATTTTCTCAATGCTAAGAGACAAATACATGCAACTTTTACGCATCGTACTTAAACGTTATTGAAAAAATAAATGCGCACCCGACCAACCGGATTCCCCTGATTTGTAAGGTCAACATTCAGTGAGTTTTGTATTACATTGTTAACATAACTGTGCATTTGTCGATCGTGAATAACATAAATCTATATTGTAAACTGGTATTAAACTATATGTAGCACACATCGAGTAAAACGTTACTAAATTCATTCACAGTATGACTGGTTAATCAAATGATATATATTTATTGCCAGTTGTATGAAAAATAAACACAACAAGATGCAATACTCACGATTAACATCAATAATTTATCCTTGAGCAGTTCGTAATTTTTTTTTTTAAATAACTATTAATTATCAGCCTTGTAAAAAGGTAAGCATAGGGATCAACTGTAGATGGGTTTATCACCAGGCCTGCAGAGCGCTGTAGAATATCATGTTGGTAACCTTTCTTTTTGAATGTATAGATTGTTTTTACAACAACCAAAATTAATATTGCCTTTTATTTTACTTAGTTTATAAATTAAATCTCATATCAAACTGGCTTTGAAATACCTTGTTGTAATAGTGATTTTAAAATGTACCTGTATTTTTATTTACTTAAATCTGGGTATCGGCGATAAAACTTGCAAAATGCGTTCCTTAATTTATGATACCAATAACCTTGTTTTAAAAGATTTTTCTGTTAAGCAAAGATTACGTTCATTGAAATCACTAGCATCATTGCAAGCTCTAGAAAAGCGATCAAGCTGTGTGATATAAACCCCGTAAGATGTTGCACGAGGAACATCGCCGTCTAAAAACGGAAAATTTACTATATTAAAATCATCTCTTTTATCATATATTTTAGTAGTAACGTATCAATTTTCAATAAAAAGACTAAGATCAAGAACGTTCGCTTGCTTATCCGAAGTGTTTGCTTTATTTAGTTGTAGTTCATGAGGGTAAATTTTATTGACCAGAGATGGAAAATGGTTATTATCTATATTCAACAAATCATCAAGGTACCTCGAGGTGTTATGAAGGCTGTAATAATGTCATCTTGATGTTCGGTAGAAAGAGATAACATAAAATATGTTTCATAACAGATCAGCAACAAGGGGTGCACAATTAGTACCCATTGGAATGCCAATTACTTGTTTATAAAAAGAAGTACCAAATCGCACATAAATATTATCCAGTACATGTTACATGTCCTTTCCATTGAATTAAAACAAAATAAACACATGTTTTAAAAATAGAAAACATTCATTAAATTACGTCACATTTCACTCAAATGACGTAGGAATAGACATCAAGTACAAAGTGAAGCGAGTGCCCTGTTATTTGTCCTCGGGTCAGCCTTCTGCCTTTGGCCAATACGACTGATCTCGGACAAATAACAGGGCCAATATATAATCATTTATTTATTAACATATAGTTATTAATACATGTATTTTCTTGAAGTTACGTGTAGGAATATTATACGTTTATGTATTTGCAAGTACTTTTTCCACGTATGACTTACTTCAGTTCATTTCAGTTTAAGTCTCAAATAAACTGATATTTGTAGTTTGTTTAAAATAACCGAAAATATCTTAACGGAACCAAAACTGAACTTGTGTGTAATTTAAAGCTTTCAAGATTACAGTGTCCATTTTAAAAGTTTTTTGCGCTTGTTAGTGCACTATTTATTGCACTTGTTTTAAATCTTCTAAAGATTTGAATCTGTCAAAAACACCCCGATATGTCCTTCTGTATATCATTTAATAGTAAGAACCAACTCGTTCTTTTACCTTAACATAATTATGCAGTGGATCACGGATTTGTGTTAGTCTGAAAATACGAGATTGGAGGTTCCATTTACACCGCCTTGTAAATATTTGGCATTAATTGGTACTGTTTACTTGTAAAAATATTGAAAAAGGTGAAATATGCATATCAGGAATCGCCACATTCAGAAAAACAGCCTCCCCACACAGTCAAGAAGAAGAGAGTGAGAGAGCATGGTTAAAAAAATGATCAGTTTCAAAAAAGTCACCACTAACAATTAACAAAAATGAGAACCCGAGGGGTTACCTCCTTGGAACGGTCAGTGGCAAATCATATTGCCACTGGGGGTTTAAACCAGGTTCTAGGGTGCACCAACCTCACACTTGCCCCATCAGGTTCTCATATCACAAAACAAGTACAAGTTGTCTTGGTGAAACAACTCCAACCCACCAACAATGTTGCATGCAAAAGCACACAAACTTATAAAACATATGAATCTAATAGCATTGCAAAGCCAAAGGGCGGGTACTCAATGATCTTACCGAGGCCAGAGCACCTGGAGTAAAATCGGCAAGAACACGATGGCAGGGATAAAAGAAACAAATCGAGCTTCTAGGTTCTTTCAAAAAATGATTTCCCCATAAACCTTCATAAACTCTTAAACATCTGCCACCGTCGTGCAACCAAAGAGGTAAGCATAATGATCAACTGTAGAAGGGTTTATCATCAGGAGTGCAGAGCGCTGTAAAATATCATGTTGTTAACCTTTATTTTTAAATTACAGAGGGTTTTTTAAGAATAACCGGGAAAAATAATATTGCCTTTTATCTTCTTAAGTTTATAAATTAAATCTCCATAAAAAAACTGGCAATGAAATACCTTGTTGCAATAGTGATTATAAACTGCACCTGTATTTATGAATTAGATCTGGGTATCGACGACAAATTTTGCAAAAGGTTTTCCTTAATTTCTGATACCGATAACCTTGTTTTAAAAGTTTTTTCTGTAATGCAAAGATTACGTTCATTGAAATCATTGAAAAGCGAACAAGCTGTGAGATATATACCCCGTAAGATGTTGCACGGGGAACATCGCCGTCTTAAAACGGAAAATTTACCTTATTAAAATTAAAATTATCTCTTTGATCATATATTTAAGTAGTTACGTAACCATTTTCAATGGACAGATTTAGATCGAGAATGTTTGCTTGCTTTTCTGAAATGTTCGCTTTATTAAGTTGTAGTACTTTAGGGTAAATCTTATTGACCATTAATGGAAAATAATAATTATTTATATTAAATAAATCATCAAGGTACCTCGAGGTGTTGTTAAAAGCTGTCATAATATCATCTTGATGTTTAGTAGAAAGAGATAACATAAAGTCTCTTTCATAACAGTATAAAAACAGATCAGCAAAAAGGGGTGCACGATTAGTACCCATTGGGATGCCTATTACTTATTTATAAATAGAGGTACCGAATCTAACAGAAATATTATCCAGTAAGAAAGTTAGCGACTCTATTAGGTCTTGACAAGTCCATAAAGTATAATTATCAAAAGAACTATCTGTAAAAATGCCATATGGTCATAACAAGCGATGAAGGTTCTATTTTCTCCAGCAAAAGTTTTTCCATGAGACTGGTAGGATTCTCTCATTAAAGTATGAGGGAGCGAAGTGTATAAAGATGAGAAATCATAAATAGACAAACAGAACGCCTGAAAAAATTTTGATTTAAGCTTTTTCAAAACGTCATTTGAATTTTTAATCGACCATAATACATTTTTGCCTGTAGTTTCAAACACCTTATCGCAATACCTAATTACATGTTCTTTATTTATAGAGTTTGATTACATTAAGATCACCGGTAACAATATGACCGTCAGGCTTATAGCAATATTTAGAAGTTAAACACTCTCAAGATTTTGGTGTATTTTCAATGATCTGTAAATCGGAGGTAATTTAATTTGAAGAAAGTGAAATAGGCATATCATAGCCATAGCCAAAACAAGCAATACAAATACAAAGATAAAAGAGCATGGGTTCATAAAATGCTTATTTTCAAATAAAATAGATGAAAAGTGAACTTTGAAAGCCACCGAAGAAGACAAATATGAACATATTGTAGGCTCAGTTTGATTGAGCCTGTTCATGAGCAGTAATGGAACTGCACATTACTGCTCACGCCGTCTAGCCCCGTGTTGAGAGAAACTCAATATTTACACCAGTAAACAGTACAATTTCCATGTTCAACGGCATATTGTCGCCAAATAAAACAATGAGCTTGCCCTTAACGAGAAAACGAGGAAACAAATAGAATAAAACTTTTAGAGGTGATCTGAGAATATAAATCCTGCATATCACAGACAACACCAAAGGCAAAATATAAAAAGCAGGTGTGATTGAACATATTCCAATCTGTATTGGCTGGGATAGTTAAGCCACCCATCTTTCAACTGGCCGAAATATCAAAACAAAAGTAATTTTAGAAGTACTTATAACATAGTACATATAAGTCGTGCTCAACGACCTGCAAAGGACGTAACTGATAACAACACTATTTGAATGTACGGGGAGTCGTTTTATAGCCGCCACCACACGGCGAAAACAACGGTTCTGTGATATTGAAATAGATGAAAAGGAAATTTTGAAAGACAGTGGCAAACAATATCAACTAGGTTCTTTGATGCACCAACATAACGCATGGGTCCAAAAGTTCTCATATGAACAAACATGGCGAATTAACTCTATCAACTCGACAAATAGCCTGCAAAAGTACACAAACGTTAGAAATATAAAAATAAGGCTATTACATGGACACAGACGGAGCTTCTAGGTATGTTTACAATATTTCCCCTATGAACCTTCATAAACTCTTAAATCCGTCGGTAATGTTAATGATAAAATATGCAGAGCGGTAAAGAATATCATGTTTGTAGCACTTCTTTTCAGATTGTCAGATGGTTTTAAAATAATATTGCCTTTTATTTTTGTAACTTTAAAAATTAACGTTATTTGAACCCCGAAGTTTAAAGATATCGGAATATTCAGCAGACATTTTTGCTTCCGAACTATCTCTGAACTTTTTATCGCCCATCAGCGTTTCTACCGACCTCAGTCGTCGTGGTTTCTAGACCGTTCAGAGCCCTGAAATTTCCGCAATTAGCTCACCTGTTCAATCTCTAAGAACCCTGTAAGTTTAAAAGATTTCGGGTTATTCAGCATACACGCTTACTAACGAGGCTATCTATGTACTTGTTCTATTTTACCTGTAGCGTTTCTACCGACCTCATGCTTCTTGGGTTAGAGACATTTCTTAGTACTCAAAATCCGGCCTTGAGCTCAACTGGTCCATCTGTTCGAACCCTGAAATTTTCAAAGATATCGGATCATACAGCTTACACTATCTCAACCTGTACTTGTTTCGCCCAGTGTACCTGATGTAAATATAATTTCTCTTATTCCGTCTTAGTATTCGTATTAAAGATTTTATGGTATGCATAAATAACGTTTACTGTGAAATGTAGATTTAACTACCGTGCCAATGTTTCGTTTAATTTTTTTCAACAATAATTGTCCGTTTTGTTAAGGAAAATGAGTAGAGGGAAGTAAATTCAACATATGAAACAAGTTATATTGAATTGGTCAAAACCCTTTGATTTGTATACATAATTTCATGTTTTTAAAAAAATTTGGTTGGCTTATGGATTTTGAGAGAAGCATTAACATTTAAAAATATAAAATATATTACTATATTATTAAGGATAACAATATTCACATATTTTCTTGCCTGTGATTTTCTCATATTTTGTCTGGGTTTTTTAAAAAGTAATATTTCTGATATATATTGCTAGGACGGTTTCATTTCTTTTTGCATTTTTATTGCTGACATGGTTTTATGAATTTAACATCCGAATATGCATTTTTAAAGTCATTGACATGAGATTTGCGGAACGCAAACCGGCGATTACGTGCTTTTGGTATTTACAAAAAAAACCCACAAGATTTCTTAAAGGAACACTTAGATTGAACCGAAATTATACTAGCTATATTAATAAAATTTTATGGACACATTTATAGAATGTCTTAATATTCGTCTGAAAACAATGTGGAACATCTAGTAGGGACTTACATATATTCGCCTGGAAAAACAATTTTACACTATTTTTGAGGTTCGCCGTAACGTTTAAGATGACAATTTCTAGCAGTCTGGTCAGGACGATGATTTTTATACTAACATGAGCATCGTTTCAAATATCAAATCGATACGTTATTTTTTAACTGGTGAATAAAAATCTTCTCTAGTGAGTTCGCTTAATTTTAACATAATATTAAACCACAGTATTGGAGGTATTGTTAAACAACGGCTTAACAGGTAATAAAATACGAGTATTTAAATAGTCCTGGTCAAGATTTTTGAATGTGATGGAAATGTTGGTACCCCAATAATAGTCTAGTCATGACCTTCTAATTATTACAATCTGGTACACACGCATTGTTTTCACTGTTGTCTTCTCTTTCTATATATTTAATACAAAACATTATTTTAAATTTCTACATGAGTGTAATGATATTGACAAGAAAATGTTGTGCATTTTGTAAAAAACTTTCAACTGCGAAAAGAGAAGTGAAGGTTTGTCAGCCGTTTACGCGCCCAGGAAGCAATCAGAAAATTGAGGGTCAAACGCACTTTTACTAATATCTCATATAGTTTACACATGTAAGTCACGCGGACACAAGATATTGTTGTCAGTATCATATTACGCTTTTTGTGAATTTATGCAAATAGAAGATTATGGAAACTTTAGATCTCGCTTATTTTCGTTACTGTTGTACATGTAACGTGTCTTACAATATAAAAAAAAAATAAAGATACATTAGTAACATTCATTTGTGCAAAGTTTCATTGAACGAAAGTTTGCCGTTATTGAGATTTTGCACACATTTTCTTTTTTTTATTCTTTATGAACGTGCAAGGAGGAATGTAGTGGATCCTTATCTTCACCTTTGTTTAAGTACGCCTACCTAATGAACTACCGTAAACAAATATCCGATTATAACTAAATCGTTTAATAGACGGTTCAGTTATGCGCGTCCATAAATATGGTCCAAAATAATTATGCAATACGATCACTGTTGATCAAACGTACGATGTTGAAGTTACATGTAGCAGGAAAAATTCGAATTTTAATCATTTGAATTCTCAGTAGGAATGTGGTAACTTCTCGGGATCTCATGTTCGTATATTATTCGTGATGTTTTAATTGAAACAGATTATTAATAAAGTTAACCATGCTCTCTTTCTCCGCTCTACGGTTTAGGCTGTGTGGGAAGGCTGTGTGTTTTGGTCATTCATAATAGGCAGATTTCACTGTTTTTAATCAACCCTTTGGGCTTTACAGCAATGACAGATCACAAATAATAAAATCTTATGGATATATGTTATTTGCTATTCTCGACATCAAATTTCATCAACACGAAGTGTTTTCTGAATGATAGTAATAGGTAAATAGATCTTACAGTTACTGTTCTTGATTTTTATAGTCTTTATTAAGCCAAGTAGGCAAATTACCAGCATTGTCAACCAAGTGCATTTTTAATTATTTTCGCAATCTGCAATTATAGATAATATTGTGATAAAATCTCCTTCCTTGAATACTTGTTTTTTTTTCCTTGTTTAATTAGAAAAATGTCCTATCAAAGTTGATTGGTAATAAAGTTAGAGCACTAACAACAAAAGCAAGAATTTCTCTGCAGATATCTTCGAAGCTTTTCAAAGCTAATAAAACCTTTTTTGAATGCTAACGTTATTCTTACACAGTTAAAGTAATAACAAAATTATTGATGTCAACGGAGAAAAAAGATTTATGATCTCGCAAACTTCGAATGGAATCAAAATGAATTAAACGTTTGTGTTTAAATATTATAATGGTTAATGATAAAAAATTGATGCTATTTCAAATTCGTTTTTGGCACAATTGTTTTAAAAAAAATGCATCATCAAACACAATTTTAACGTAATGAAAGAAACGAAAAAAGGATAAAACAAGAAGTGAATGCTACCAGAAACTCTCCCATTTTAGAAGATTCAACAAGTTATATGAACACAGAAATGTACACATATCGAACTTCCACAGCAAAATCGCTTGTCAAAGGAAATTCTAACCGCTATCGCAACAATTTCAGACAAGTTGATTATCAACTATATGAGTTGTTTTATCATTAAATAGGGAGAATTATTTTTAAATAAAGTTCTATAAAAAGTGTAATAAGAGTTTTTATGGTTTTTATAAAATAGTTTAAGAAGAAAATTTACGATGAAATAACCCTTTCAGGGGTTTAAGTAACATGATATGAAAATCTGTTGAGAGGCTTTTTTTGTTAAATTACACATCAAACTGTGACAATGTGCCTTTCATAAAATGATGCCATTTTTTGCAATTGCGCCATAAAAGTATGCAGACAACACGACTTATGGTGCATTTTGCGAGAACATATACAAAATCCATTAAAATTTTAAATAAAAACAAATGCTCATTTGTAGAAAAAGAACATTAACTAATTCGTGTGCTCCTAAAATAAACACAAACATAATATGCCAAAATCAGCACTGTAGTCACAAATCGAGTCATCAAAAAACAACAACAACACAAAAGTGTTTCGTCCTATGGAAAAAATGTTACAATAATTCTAGCTGAAATATATCTACACGTCATGAACAGTAAATCTATAATTATGTAATATGCATATCAGGAATTGCCATATCCAGAAGACACAGCTTCACCAAACAGCCAACATCCAGAGAAGAGAAATAGCATAGGAGTCGCGGACTCGTTATACAAGAGATTTTTATCAGCTGTTACAAAATGTTTTCAATGAAAAATAGTCATGTAATATGATAATGAAACTTGTATTTTCCGCAAATATTTCTGCAAATGACTTTATAAAGGTGATTTTAAAGTATTTTCTGTCTTTAACTTTAAATAAGACATTATTTCAGTAAAACAAAATATAATCATATGAAATTGAATTGTGCTTATAAACTGATGATTTCGCGGCCACCTTAACATGGCCGCCAGTCTACATTTGGATCAATATTGAAATGGCAATAATCTCAGCAACGCTATTACGATCCATTGTCTTTCACGATTATAAGGGACAATAATGTAGACTTAGTCTTGTTTAAAAACTCAAATCTTTATCTCCTCTAACTACTAGATCACGGTAAAAAGAATCAACACCATTTTCAAATTCCACCGTCATTGTTCCACCAAAACAGTTAACAGAGAGACTAGCTGTTGAAGGGAAACGCACAGTTCTGTAGAAAAAAAATACTTTAGTAATTCGGTTTATGAATAGTATGGAGGAGAATATGAGAAGAAATGTGAAATGATATTTGACAGCTTGATTTTGTTTACCGCACACGGATTTGTCAACGTTGATAAAGATGTTTTATAAATTGAAATAAGAAAGTATTCAAATTACTTGGAAATTAAGCACTTAAATTTTATATGCTTGAGTTTGGATTTGCCATTGGTGTATTTATGTTTATTCGTGACTTTTTAGGGAACATGATGTTTGGCCAACAAAAGGTAAAACTATTTAAAAATTAAAAGGGACCTGCTATTAGATTCAAAATAAAACAGCCTATTGCAAACACGTTTAATGATGTTTTCCTTATATCAAAAACGAACCATTATTATTTAATATGTCACACAACTTAATAGAAAGAAATAATTCGTTGTTAATAAAAAATACCCATTTACTCATATTTATTGACGAAAAAAGCAGATCCTAAGTCTACCGATTAAGTCATATTTATTGATGAAAAGCAGTTACTGTAATAGAAGTAACGGCGGCTTCGCTGAGCCAAGAGCGCTGTCGTAGACAGAGCGAAGCATCCGATTTTTCAAATGATGAATTTTCAGACAACGCTTTTAATGTTGTTAAAAAATTCTCAGTGTTTAATTAATGTCTTATTTATTCTTTGTTTTCCTATCTCACAATGTATCTAACAGCTGCAAATATTATCATTTTGGGGATGTTAAGTTCAAAATAATTAATATAGATGAAAAGTGAACTTTAAAAGCCACCGAAAACGACAAATATGTAAATATAACTGGCTCATTTAGATCGAGCCTGTTCATGGGTAGAAATGGAAATGCATATTACTGTCCATGCCGCCTAGCCCCTGGTTGAGCGCAACTCAATAAACAGTACAATTTCGACTCATTCCAACCGATAGCATGACAAGTACAACTGAAATTAGTGTTTAATATTTCATTCAATAACAGACTCGTTCTCTTCAAGAGTCTGCTTTTTCAATACGTGATTTGTTGGTGTTTATAAATAAAGTAAATACAGTTCATAAGCTGTGTAATAACTAAGTACATAATTTTAATTGTTGGAAATAGATTTGTTTCTTGATTGTTATCCGTTGCACATCACCGCATAAATGTTTTCATGTAAGTCATGTTAATAAATTTGACATATATGCCCTTAAAAATCTTCACCTAAATAACAACGTGATTTTTTAAAATTAAATTTGACGTGCCATTTTAATATCTACCCTTTAGTTTTAAATATTTATATAAAGCTAATTAAACAATAAAACTAGTAAAACACTAGAATAACCACAGACCTTTAACGAAAACAAAAAGGATTTTCTGACTTTTATTCTTATTTATTGTTTCAAACTATTTTATCTGATATTAAATGTGATAATATAATGCTTGATGGTGAACAATAATATTGACAAATTGTAAATTTAATTTTTATTAAATCACTAACCGTCAAATTAATATATGGGGATAATATAACAACATAATTCATTCGTTCTAAAACTACTTGCTGACATAAATCTTTATTAAATAATTGATGCTTTAATTCATTAACCTAATGTTTTGTACATGTAGGTGCTCAAAAATCGACGGTATTTGTGTTTTGTTGAATATTTATAAATGAAAGATAGTCCCAGAATGGTTTAAAATGATGTATAGTATTACGAAAGTTTCTAATATTAACGATGCAGCGATAAAATCACTTTTAATACCTTATAAAATCATTAACAATTTAAATATAATATTAAAGTGATTTCTTTGTCTTTTTATCTAATTAACGCGCACAACATTCAAAAAATTCCATAATCAAACAAAAGCGGTTATCCTATATGACAGAGTGGGAAAAGGCAATAAGAAACCCTTGGTTAGAATAAATTTCTTTTAAATTAATGTTTTGAGCTAAGAATGACCCTCTAAAAAATCAATAATAAACGCATATGAAAATCACTGTTTTTATGCCCCCGCCATGAAATGGCGACGGGCATTAAGAGTTGATCCTGTCCGTTCGTTCGTCCATCCGTCCGTCCGATATTCTCGTGAACTCCTCCTACACTACTGGCGGGAATTTAATGAAACTTTACCATAATGCTCGGCCTGGTATGTTGTTGATCATAAAGGTGGGGTTTTGCTCTTACATGTTCCGTTCAGAAGTTATGGCCCTTTGATACTTCCATTTACAATAGTTTTAATAGGAATATATCTCGTGAACGCAACTCCTCCTACACCTCTGCTGGGAATTTAATGAAACTTTACCACAATGCTTGGCCTGATATGTTGTTGTGCATAAATTGGGGTTTTGCTCTTACATGTTCCGTTCAGAAGTTATGGCCCTTTGATACTTCCATTTACATAAGTTTTAATAGGAATATATCTTGTTTCTTATATTTTGTGTTAAGCAAAATATGCATTTTGCCCATAACTTTAAAACTACTTGAGATACTGCCTTGAAACTTAATATATTTTCAAAATCAAAATCTACATCATAACCAACAAGACCCATAACCCAATATTTTTCAAATTATGCCCCTTTTTCACTTACATATTGTGTTAAGAAAAATATACACTTTGCCCTTAACTTCGTTTGGAATGGAGGGAAATCAAAATAACTTGGCACAAATTTTCACCATAACAAGGCGGGGTGTCTTGACAATACCCATGCCTGTAGTTTCAAGGTCAAGGTCACTGTTACTTAAAATAGAATTTTCTTGCAAAATCTTGTCCGCTCTGTAACTTTGTTATTTCTTATTGGATTTTTAAATAACTTGGTATAATTGTTCACCATATCAAGACAGTATGTCACGTACATGCCCAAGCCTTTAGGTCCAAGGTCAAGGTCACTGTTACTAAAAATAGAATTTTCTTGTCCGGGCTGTTACTTTGTTATGAATGGAGGGATTTCAAAATAACTTAGCACAAATGTTCACCATGACAGGGCAATGTTTCGCGTACCATGCCCATGCCTGTAGGTCAAAGGTCAAGGTCACTGTTACTAAAATAGAATTTTCTCGTCAACTACGTTAGGAATAGAGTAATTTCAAAATAACTTGGCAGAAATGTTTAGCATGACAAGGTGGTGAGTCGTGTACCATGTCCCTGCCTGTAGGTCCAAGGTCAAGGTCACTGTTACTAAAAATAGAATTTTCTTGTCCGGGCTATAACTTTGTTTTGAATGGAGGGTTTTCGAAATAACAAATGTTCACCATGACAAGGCGGTGTGTTGCGTACATTACCCATGCCTGTAAGTCCAAGGTCAAGGTCACAGTAACTAAAACTTGAATTTACTTGTTCGGGCTATAACTTCTTTATGAATGAATGGATTTCATAATAACTTGGAACAAATGTTCACTATGACATTGCATTGCATTACCAACAACTTCTTCACAGACATTTCCGTAATGAGAAGACAACAGTGCCACAAATACAAATAATTTACTTGATCATCAAGTTTATGCATTTTTTTATAATTACTCGAACATCACTGTCTTTGAAATGCTATTATTCCCATCATTGCACCTTAGTATCTGAAAACGATGCATAGCGGGGGGCATCCGTGTCTTATGGACACATTTCTAGTCCTAAGAATATAACAACAACATAACAATACATCATAGTCTCGGCTAAAGTGTTCATTATCTTTAATATATCCTAGTAATGCAAGTTTTAAAAATGTGACATATTTCATTATTGTTAACGCCAACATGTTCTATCCGCTGTGATATGATTTCCGTTTTAATAAGGTTCTTGAAGGTGTAGACCGAATAACTGTGCTTTGATACATGTTCACAAAAGGTCTACTTCTTGTTCAAGACAGATTAATCTAGTAAATTTTATGTAAGTAAAACTAAATGTAAAGCCGAACTGAATTCCATTTATTCACCAATTCTCTTAACGCTTTAATATCAATGACATCCGTCAGGGTAAAAAAATATTGAATGATATATTTCTAATATACTGTAATGAAATTTTATTGAATTTTATTTGATAATTTGTCAATGATGTTTCTCCGTATTAACGAATCAGTCGTTGATATGAAATACATTAGCCTCGATTTCCGCCTCTGGCCTCTCACATTTTTGTTTTCGTCCGCCATTTTGTTTTGGTTTTCAAAACAATGCATTTATTTAATCAGGGGCATAGTTAACCCCTCTTATCATGTGGATAAATAATTATGCAAAGTCGGTTTGGGACTCGTTCTCTCCCCACAAAATTCGGAAAACAGTGATGCAATTTGGAGTCGAGAGTTGAATCAGTGGATTCAACCGATCATTAACGTAAAATGCAGCGACACGCCGGCCGGCCGATCTCATTCTACACTGATCATATTTTTTAATTTTCTCTGCAAGGATTAGGTATGTACACTGCAAACTTAAAATATAATAAGATACATCATTTTCACTTCTTTGTATGAAAACAAAATTAGATTTTCTTCACGCGTATCGAAATCACTGACATTTAATCAAGGCAGGTGTAAAACCAAAAGTCACAAATTGTCGGTAGTGGGTATATTCGCCGTAAACGAAAATTCATATCTCATTGTTTAAATATAAATTTTTAAGTAATTTTGAACAATTCTATGCAATTCTACAATAATGCGAGTGTTAAGCTGTTACACAGAAGATGTTTCAGCATTTTTTGCCGGTTGCAGTATATCCTCTATACAAAAGCTAGTCAATTTTGTGACTTTTGGTTTTGCCCTCACCTCGATTAAATGTCCTTAGTTTAAGAACGCACTGAGGGATTTCAATGAAAATTTCAGGAAAAGAAGTTTAAATGGTGCATCTTATGCTTTAGATGTGAAGACTGTACTCCAATTCTATGCGGAGAATTTAAAATATTTTGATCGGTGTAGTTAGAACATTGGTTAAGTGTATATCAAACGGTATGCAAAGGGGTAACTTTAATTGTTACACAAAACATTTGTGGAAAAAAGATAAGATTATTCTATTTTATTCAAAATAAATATCCAATCAATAGTCCATTGAAGATCTACGTAACTATATTAGTGTCATCATGCTGGTAAAATTATTGCCGTCATACAATTTTGAGGTTCTCACCGGGAAAATAGCTGTTCGTAATTTAATGAGCAAAAGAAATGAAAAGCAAACAACGTTTTCTTATTATTATAAACTCGGTAAAATAAGTTCTGCACTACTCTGCAAAACAAGTTCTGCACACTCGGACATTTTATAAAATATCTTTTTAATTTCACCATACACAATAAAATGATACATACCAAATAAATCAGCAATTCAAAGTAAACAATGTAAAAAAGTCAGAATAAAATCCGATCAATACTTTATAAACAATTCATTGTTAAAGCCACTGGGGGTTATTACACAGAAGTTGCAAAAATCGCTAGACTTATACTGAGTAAACTCACCACGATGAATTCGGCATTCTTTCAAGCTTCGCACGGAATATAACAGCCAACGCAATTTCAATTGTGGAACTAGGTTCCATTCGTGAACAAGAGAACCGGGTAGATCAACAAGCATGACCAATTTGTTTTTCTCAAATAAGATTGGGTGTTGATTGCATTGGATGATTGCTTTTATACACTTTATTAACTGGATGCTTTGATTCATAAATACAGAATGGAAACTGTTCGAATCATCACTAAATTGTTTTGTCATACGTAGTACCTTTAGGTCAATGAGTCAGACATTGTGATACTTTAATTAATAAAAAATTAAGTTTGAGCGTAATTCTGGAAATGGCTTGGTATCAAATTTTGATTACCAACTGTTACTAGCATCACAGTGCATGCTCATAATTGCTTATAACACACAGTGGTGAAATGTTGAGTGATTTCATAGATTTTACACATCTACCTTGACAATTAATCTTGATATACATGTAAGAATTTATACCAGTTATTTGCAATATTATAACATTTTCGCAAAAGAACACTTGCGTGCAGAACTTTATTTTTTGGGTATATTTTGAACGGTTGGTATTTTGTTAATATTTTAAACTGATATAAATCACACTTCAAAGAAACTTAATTAAAATATTAAATATAGTTTGAAAGTTATACTGCATAATTATATTTTTAATTTATTAAAACTTTTCATTAAGTTTCATGAAGTTTGACTTTGTTATATATATATTTAAAATTTCTCTAGTTTATAATTCATATATCTTCTCTTTTTGCTATAAATTATTACATCATTTTAGTATATTATTCATAATTACGTTTTATTATAACATATCTTTAATTTAATATTTTATTTTATATTTTATCATTTTATTTCTTATTACTTTGATCATTTTTCTTCTTCTTATTATTATTATTGATTTATATATACTATTATTTGGTTTTTTTTATAAATTGTGTTGAAATTTTTAATTATATTATTATGTTTGTTATTTTTTTATTATAATTTTATTTATATTATATTATTTATATTTCAGTATATATTTACACATATATTTCTGTACGGTTTATCTAGGATTTGAACAAGGGCCCCTGGCCGTAAGCCGAATGCTCTAACCACTGAGCTATGAAGGTTCCCTTTAGTGGAGGTGTGAAATCTTTATATATACTAAGCCAGACCGTACCTTAAAGTTACCAAGAGGTAATCTATTAACAATAATTTTGTCCCTTTGAAATGCTGCCATTTGCAATATTCAAGGGAGGTAAATCTACGAAGTAACATCAGTTGTCTCCCTCGGCAACTTTCCGCCATTTGCTATTTTCAAGGGAGTTTACTCTTTGTTATTATTTACTTTATTTGTATGATTTCGTTTAAATATGTCTGATATCACATAAGAAACCATGGCCTAGTGGTAAAAGCTGCTGTCTTGGAATCTGTCGACCGTGGTTCGATCCTTACTAAGAACATCATCTAAATGGCCGAAATTACGTACTCTGCCTGTAGCCGTTGTTATGATATAATTTTATATTGAGATTATATTCTAACGAAACAAATAATCTAAAGGATACCTTTCGATCAGCCAAGAGAAAAATCAAAAACAAACAAATGTGATATAACTAGACATTTTGTTTTGTGATACTCAGTAGCATTTCTAACCAAATGGTCCATGACTCAGTAGCTGGCGAAATAATCGATGTATCGATTCAGTATCTTGGTTTCTTCCTTAACTTTATTAGACAATATGTTGACAATGTAGCAAAAGAACAGGGAAACATGTATTGGGGGCGTCTGGACTTATAGAGGCATACAATTGGATACCTATTACTTATTGTCTTTTGTATTCTTTATTAAAATATCTTGGCAAAACAAACAATGTTTATATGTGTGTTTTTTTCAAATCCGTGTTACTTAAAATTAGGATTGTATGGAAAGCATTTCCACTATAAAGCGAGAGTTATGGATGTGTAAGAATCATTTGTGCATACATTCGTACAATCACTCAATGCTCGCAAAAAGGCGACATAATCACACAAAAGAAAGACGGTGAAGATGTGCCAATGTCGATATTTAGCTATTCTGCGTTCTGCCAGTGTCGCCATACCACAAGTTTTGAGACGTAATTACGACAAGAAAAAAACCACTGATTCGAAGCCTTATAAGTACTTTATAAGACCACCATTTTCTACGACATTTAGCGCATTCTATGGGGAAAGTTGAACTACCCCCCCCCCCCCCCCCCCCCCCCGATGTCAATACATTTGTCTACTTTCATCTTATTAAGGGCAAATAATGATAAAATCATTGAATTTTAGTATTTGCTCCTCATCACAGACAAACGAATACACAAGGCGAAACATGTATTGAAAATCGTGGATTGTGTTCAACTTTCCCCTTAGCCCGCAATATTTTCATATTTGTCGTGTTCGGTGGCTTTCAAAGTTCCCTCTAAATCTAGAATGCGCTAAATTTCGTCGAAAAAGGTAAACTTATAAAATACTTACAAGGCTTTGAAGATTTGAATTTATGGGATGTTATTTGGATAAATGTTACGCTGTCAAATCAAGCTATCGGAAAACAAAACGTACACAGATCATAGAACAATATCCTTTGAGACAGTGTGGCCATACCATAAAGTTTGTGACGTCTGTTTCCGGTATTATGGCAAGACAAAATGGTGTAGATATAAAGTTGTGTTCGACCCGGTTCTAGGCGGCGTGAAAAGTAATATGAACTTCCATTCCTGCCCATGAACAGCTCAATGAAACCGAGCATGCAATATTTTCATATTGTTGCATTCGCTGGATTTCAGAGCTCCATCTTCATCCATTGTAAAAAAAGATACTTTTCATATTTAAAATTAAATTTCTAGTGTTGGTATTGTTCAGCATAATACATATTTAGTTTGTTGTTTTCAGAACCTCGACTGATTTCATAAAGAATATATTAATTACATGCACTGTGAAGTAATGGACACGTATCGTTCTTTCTTTAAATACGTATAGCCTTAACTACTGGATAACGGTATTAACAAAAAAGCCAAATATAGGATAAACTCCATTTCAAGATACTAAGATTGGATCAGGGGGAACATTCGTTTTTCAACAACTATATATATTTTTAGCTTGAACAAAGAATGCCCATAAAGTTTCTGAATATGAAACGACTAAGGAAACTTAATTTTGCTTCTTCTTTCTGTTGTTGATCTCTGTATGTTTACTTAATATACTGAGGCAAAATGAAAACTTGACAAGAATAAAATGAAAACACCTATTTCATAAATGATATCACTGAATACAAATATCTGGAGGAATTTGATCACCAATATGTTTATTTTGGAAGTTGTCGGTTCAGTATCTATCGGTTTTTAAAAAAGAATCCTGGAAAACAATTACGTGGGAGGTAATTTGCTAAAACGGATATTAAAGTAATTGTAGCTTATTTCTTTGCATCAGTGGGCTATAAAGATTGTGTTTTTCCTTATCTACATGCCATAAACTTCTAAATTCGACAGTCAAATAATCTGTTTGAGACTTTTATGTTAAAAATTATCGATCTCATCATTATTTAGGAAAGAAGAGATAACCTTGACCTCTAATAAATGAGCTTATTGATATGCACCAGTTCTTTCACTGTGGTAAGCACTACATTGACATAATTGTCAGACAAATGTCTAATAGCTTTTGGAAAGATACAATGGAAACATTTGCAAGTCTAATAGAAAAACAATCAATGAATGTTAACATAAATGAAATTTGTAACTTACCACTGTTTTATAATCACTGTATACTCATTGACAAAAAGAGCTTTTTTCTAAAATCTTGGTTTGAAGCTGGTGCACAATACATTTGTGATGTTCATAAATCAAATAGTAAAGAACTCATGACTGTTGAAGAATTTAATGAGAAATATAACTTGAATGCAAATTTTTTAGTTTATAATGGTATAATAAATGCTTTAAAGCAGTTTTTGAGTAAATGCAACCAAGATAATAAACAAACAGTCCATTTACAAAGGCCATTATACCCAACTTTTATGAAATATATTTAAAAAAACCAAAAAGGCTGTAAAGAACTATATACCAGCTTCAACCAAAGTAGCTCAGAATTACCTGCAAGTCAAAGAAAATGGTCTGAAAGACTGCAGTGTACATTTGAACAGGATGAATGGAAAATATATTATAGTTTACCTTTTAACCTCACATCTGACACTAGTATACACTCACCGGCATTTCTAATTACACACTTTTTATAGACGAAAATAACTATCAAAACATGGTGTTTATGGTAATTGGTTATAACGGGAGTTGTACCTGGAGTTGATGTCTAATCGTAGCACGTTACACGAAAATCCCCATTCGAGTTCATTCATGCGAGACGAAAATTTGAAATCAGCATTTTCCTCGTGCACACATGTACAAAATGTTAGGCAAGTTTGAATTTAGCCAAAATCATTAGAATTCTAGCCAGAGATAAAAAGGCCGGTATAAAAACTCACAAAAAATGTTGAGTGTACGAAAATGAAGTAACGCGATGCACGTGACGTCATATTCGGCGACGGTCATTTACGCTACAAATGCTTTCACAGAACTATTTTATTGTGCAATTAGTTTAAGAATGTCAGTGCTATAATAATTCGCTGTTAAAACTTAATCCAATTACTTTTTTCAGATTTTAGAAAAAGTCAAATATTTTGATAGTTATTTTCGTCTATAAAAAGTGTGTAATTAGAAATGCCGGTGAGTGTACATTGGTTTCAAGTGAGGTTACTGCATAGAGTGCTAGGTACAAATGAGCTGCTATGTAATATTGGTAGAAGAGATAATTCTTTATGTACTTTTTTGTTTAAGGGAGACAGAGTCTATAGAGCACTTATTTTGGAGAGGTGTGAAAATTCAAAATTTCTATAAAAATGCTTTTACATCAATGGAAGTCTTTACAACAATTAATGAGCATGTTATACTTTTTGGTTTTAAAGAAAGAAAATTTTATCCAGAAAACCTCTTTTTGATTTATGTAAAGATGTATATTTACAACTGCAAAATGCTTAAATTACAGCCAACAGTAGATGGATAAAAGCTTATATAAAATATATTTTGAAAATTATTAAAGAAATATGGATGCAATCAGAAAAAAAGATATCTTTTCTTAATAAAGTTAAACATTTGATTGAAACATTTATTGGTCTGGGAACATAACGTTTTTTTTCGCTACATTTTTCTTGTTTAATTAGGAATTGTTATGTAGTTGTAAAACACTATTGTTGATTGCTGCTCTACAAAATTCTATCCTCTAAATTTTTTAAACAGCAACAAAAATAAACCGGTAGTTAAATAAGATACCTTTTTCTGTTGTTTTTTTTTGTTTACTAAAACACCTCTCTAAATATTTAGCATGTTTAAACTGAGGAAAACATAAATTCTGAGTTATACATTAGTAGATGTTGTAACGTGTATGTTTCTTTAAATGTAAATGTATGTATGGTTTAGTGTGTGTGTGAGGTCATGTGTGCGTGTCTGCGTGTGTGTGGGTGTGTGTGTATGTGTACTGTATATTTAGGCCTTTTCTTCAGGGTAATTCTATTCATATTTGTTATCCATCAATATGTTGTCCTTTTGTTTGTTTGTATGTTTGTTTGTTGTTAATCTAGTCTTGTATTAATTTATGATTGTGCTTAAAAAAAAACAACAAAAAAAAAACCTTGACCTCTGTGTAAAAATAAAAATATCTTCCCGCTTTATCAAATGTCCAGATATTTGCAAATACCACAATTAAATGAAAACTAAATAAATCATCATGAAACATAATACTTGAATTTAAAACTGGTAAGTTTTCATTTTTGTTCTGTATATATACGACCAGCTTTCTCCCGCTCTGGTATATAATGGTTCACGTATACTTCTGACATGCTATCAACTCACAAACTGGAACAATACAAAGAATGAATACACAACTAAAGTTACCAATTCGCAGCAGACCTTTATATCACTGCACGATAGTGGTGGAAGAATGCGCAAATCAGACAGACAGACAGACAGACAATATTTATTTATTTCCAAAGGGCTAAGAAGCCCATAAGGACAATATTAACAAATAAATAGACAGCGAACAGTGGAAACAATAATACATATATGCACATACAATAGCATCAAAATAGTAATAGAGAAGGTTGGTATATTAACACATAACATATATTTACATATGTTAACAAGCATTAACATGCAAAATAAGTTTTATCCCTGTCATCGTGTTCTTGCTGATTTTACTCCAGATGCTCTGGTCTCGGAAAGATCATTGAGTACCCGCCCTTTGGCTTTGCAATGCTATTAGCTTCTTATGTTTTTATGTTTGTATGCTTTTGCATACAACATTGTTGAGCTGATGGGTGGGTTGGAGTTATTTCACCAAGACAATTTATACTTGTCTTGTGATACGAGAACCTGTTGGGGCAAGTGTGAGGTTGGTGCACCCTAGAACCTGGTTTAAACCCCCAGTGGCAATTTGATTTGCCACTGACCGTTCCAAGGCGGTAACCCCTCGGGTTCTCATTTTTGTTTTTTGTTAGTGGCGTCCTTTTTGAAACTGATTATTTTATTAACCATGCGCTCTCCCCCTCTCTTCTTCTTGACTGTGTGGGGAGGCTGTTGTTTTCTGAATGTGGCAATTCCTGATATGCATATTTCACCTTTTTTTTGAACATTTTGAACATTGTTGGAACCTGTAACAGTATAATATATTCTATAACAATACAGTCATAAGTATTTACGAGATAGGAAATTTGTTGATAATTGTATATAAAAAACAAATTAATTTTCATATATTAACTCATTTCTTACACGAAAAGCTTTCTCCACAAATATACCTAATTTTGTAATTATTGTTTTATTTTCGGAATTAATCAGTTCCAGGAATTTAAACATATTTGGGCGGTTAGTATATCTTGAAGATATGTATTTTTTACGAAGTTCACTATAAAGAGGGCATTCTATAATAAAATGAAATTCATCTTCTAACAAATTGCATATTTGGCATGTTCTTTCATTTATTGGTGTTCTGATCGGTTTGGTCCAGCGACCCGATTCAATATGCAGTCTATGTGATGACACTCTTAGCTTACAAAGTGACTGACAAAACTTGTTGATAGTGAAATAATCTAAATATGGCTGGAATTTAAAGCAACCAATATTTTTGTAAAAAAGGGCTCTAGATGAATTTTCAATTCTACTATGCCAGTTTTGTATAAATTTATCTTTTAATCTTTGTTGAACCGATATCAGAAATAATTCGTTATTACCTACATGTTGTTGCAATCAAACATTATAAAAACCCAATGAAGAAAGTAAGTCTTTTACTAATGAACACCAGTTAACTTTATTTGGTGCAGTAACCATATCATGATTCATCAAATTGTAGACTAATGATACGTATTTATTATTTGGCATATCTAGTATTCTGGTCCAATATTTAATGATATTGTAATGATGAATTGTTTTAAAAGATATACGTCCTAATTCGCCATATATAAAATCATTGTGTGTCGTTTTCTTAACACTAAGAATTTGTTTACAAAACTGCATATGGATAGTTTCAATAGATGAATCGTTTGCAAAGCCACATATTTCACTGCAGTAATTCAAAAAAGGCGATACTAATTTGTCAAATAGATCAAGCGTATGTTTTGGAGGGATGTAAGTGAATTTGTGTAAATATTTGTTTAACCTAAAAATCGCTTTCTGAGCTTGGCCTGATAATGTGTTTTGTGCACTACTTAATGACGCGCCGCATGTGAAAACAATCCCTCAATAATTAAATTTATTTACAATTTCGATTATTTGACCATTATAAAAAACATCGTGTCTCGTGGATTGCGTCCACCTTTCCGGAAAATCATTATTTTTGTTTTTGAAACATTAACTTGAAGTTTCCATGTATTACAATATTCACTTAATAAATTAATGCTACGTTGTAGTTCGTGAGCAGAGTTTGCAAATAAAACGATATCACCAGCATAAAATAGCATAAAAATTTTAAACGTATTTACGTCGATACTATCTGCTTTATTGTGAATAAACATATCTTCAAGATCATTTATAAATATAGAAAAAAGGGGATAGACACTCACCTTGTCTTACACCGAGTAGATAAGGGAATTCGTCACTCAATTCATTTTTACATTTAACTCTAGACTTCACAGATTCATAAATGGATTTAACAATGTCTAAAATGTTTCCCCTGAGCCCCAATTGTATCATTTTATACCATAGATTGTCACGAACTACAAAATCAAACGCTTTAGTAAAATCAACAAATAGCGTGAATAGTTGTCTCCCTTGATTTAAAACATGTAAAATTAAACCACTTATTACGAAAATATTATCTGCGGTACTCATATTAGATCTAAAACCTGCTTGTGCTTCGATATAAACATTATACGTTTCAGCCCACGATTTCAGTCTATTATTGATAACACGTGTAAAAAGTTTACCTAATGCACTTAATAATGTGATACCTCTATAGTTTTCAACATTATTAATATTTCCTTTTTTGTGCAACGGGATGACATAGCCTTCGGACCATCTGTCCGGGAAATGACCGGTTTCAAAAAGTTTATTAAATAATGCATGTAATACTGGTACTAAAGTATATTTTCCTGAGATAAAGAATTCACTAAGTAATAGATCAGGACCTCCCGATTTATTGTTACTTAGCTGCTTTATTGCAAAATGTATTTCGTCAGCTGAAATCTGTGTATTTAATTCGTCGAACATTATTTTAAATTCGTTTTTTTTCATACCTATTTATAAATTCTATTGTGTCATCATCTGGTGTGAAAAATCTATTATCTGGATTATTTTTTGCTTTAAAATAGTTTTCGAAAGTCGACAATGGTATATTTGACTGTTTAACACCTGAAACTTCTTTAAGCATATTCCAATATAAGCGCGCGTTTTTATATCTAATTCTCATAAGTTTATTTGTTTTTTCTTTATCAAAATCATACCTACATCGTCTTAGTGTAGTCTTAAACTCAGATCGGGCTCTAATCATGTTAATTCTATTATTGCCATTCTTATTATTTCTATATATGTTTAAACATTTGAAGCAAATACTTCTTTTTTCATAACACTCTTTTAATTTTAATATAGTAAATTTTCCGTTTTTAGACGGCGATGTTCCCTGTGCAACATCTTACGGGGTTTATATTTCACAGCTTGTTCGCTTTTCAAGAGCTTGCAACGATATTAATGATTTCAATGAACGTAATCTTTGCATTATAGAAAAACTTTTAAAACAAGGTTATCGGTATTACAAATTAAGGAAAACATTTTGCAAGTTTTATCGTTGATACCCAGATCTAATTCATTAATACAGGTGCAGTTTAAAATCACTTTTGCAACAAGGTATTTCACAGCCAGTTTTTTATGGAGATTTAATTTATAAACTTAAGAAGATAAAGGGCAATGTTAATTTCTCCCGGTTAATCGTAAAAACCATCTGTAAATTTAAAAAGAAAGGTTACCAACATGATATTTTACAGCGCTCTGCATGCCTGGTGATTAACCCTTCTACAGTTGATCATTATGCTTACCTCTTTGGTTGCACGACGGTGGCAGGGGTTTAAGAGTTTATGAAGGTTTATGGGGAAATCTTTTCTTAAAAGAACCTAGAAGCTCGATTTGTTTCTTTTATCCCTGTTATCGTGTTCTTGCTGATTTTACTCCAGGAGCTCTGGTCTCTGTAAGATCATTGAGTACCCGCCCTTTGGCTTTGCAATGCTATTAGATTCATATGTTTCATATGTTTGTGTGCTTTTGCATGCAACATTGTTGAGCCAATAAGTGGGTTGGAGATGTTTCACCAAGACAACGCGTATTTGTATTGTGATATGAGAACCTGTTGGGGCAAGTTTGAGGTTGGTGCACCCTAGAACCTGGTTTAAACCCCCCAGTGGCAATTTGATTTGCCACTGACCGTTCCAAGGCGGTAACCCCTCGGGTTCTCATTTTTGTTAATTGCTAGTTCTTTTGAAACTGATCATTTTATTAACCATGCTCTCTCCCTCTCTTCTTCTTGACTGTGTGGGGAGGATGTTTTTTCTGAATGTGGCGATTCCTGATATGCATATTTCACCTTTCTGTATTAAACCAAGGAAGTTCATTTTCGGAAAAAATGTTATTTGTACAATGCGTTACATTTGATCTTTTTATTAATGGAGAAGCGACAGTATTGAACATGAATTCTAATTTTTGTACACAACAATCGATTTCATCAGTCGAATTACTAAACATAATATCGTTAGTCAGCTCATTTATTAACTGCAAATTTTCATCCGAATTTAAATTTTCGATGAACACATCTTTCAGTTCTTTTTTCCATACGTATTTAAAATCAATACAGTCACACCCTTGAAGAGTCTCATCACTACATTGCTGTTCGATAACATTATCAAATACATAAGACACGGTCATCAAACAACGGTCCGAGAAAATATTTGGTATACCAATTTCAAAATCAACAATATTATTGAGCATCTAATTCTTACATAATAAGTAGTCAACAACACTGCAACCACGATCAAAATTATCATCTGAAACAAACTCGGTTTTTAGATAAATTATCATACCACCGGAGTTACGCTTTGATGTGCTTTTAACAGTTGTTCTATGTAATACATAATATTCAAATCCTTTTACATTCAGGTTAGAGAGAGAATCAGTCCATGTCTCTGTAAACAAAACAACATCATTTTCACTAAAAACATTTTTAACAAAATCAGACTGTAGTTTATCTGTTCTTTTGCTACATAATCCATTTATATTTAAGTAAGCACAGCGAATTTTAACCTTCTCCACAGTGTCCTAGCTTTTAACCTCACGAGACCGCTCACGTGTTAAACTCTTGTCCCGGCTATCACATCTTTCATGGTTTCTATTTATAGAAACAGGGGAATTCCGATTTCTGCCTGAAAAGTTTCTCGAGTAGGGACTGAAAGAATGACATTGTCGGTTATTTCGATTCCTAGCACGTGATACATGTGACACTTGTTTCACTGGAATATTTTCATGATTCACTTTTTTATATGTTTGATCATTGATTGGATTCGAATCATTTGACAAACCTTATTGTGACACTGGGTTTGCTTCAAATAGATTCTTTGATCGCCACAGCAAAACGTATGCACAAAATACCAGTTATATATATGATTCATTTACAATTACGAAATACTTTATTATACATTGCGTTTCAAGTTTAAAATTTAAAATAAAGAAAACGTAGTCAGATACGATGAGAAATAGTGCAGCAAATATCCCCCCCCCCCCGAGTTTTTTGGATTTACCAAACAACAATATAACAATAAGGCAATACCTACAGTCCTGGAAGTATTTTATTAAAGAAGAAGAATTGATCAGAAAAACATTTACAAGTCACGAGCAATATCAACTTAACGCTAATGAATTTATTCAACGAAAATATGTGAAAGGATATAAAAATGTGTGTAGGGGATGATTTTTAAAAGAAGATCGGGGCGTTGCAGGAATGCATTATATAGATAAGGTGATTGGTTTATTTAAGTCAAAATACCGTAAGGTGCAATTCACTATTTTACGATATAGAATGGTGTAAAAGAAACATAAAATGTATATTCCGTTTACCGGCGACATTGATGACATGGCACTCATGACGTTATGCAGTGACATCATAGTAACGTGCGGAACATTTGGATTGCGGGGAGCGTGGCTTGTTAATGGAACTATTGTCTATATTAAAGGATATCCTAATCAACAAGTAGTCTTGCTCAACTGACTAACGTACATGATTATTATCCGCAAAGCTGGAATGGAATTTAAGGCAATGCTGTATATGCATGAGATTGGAATATCGTATTGCATCATACAAGTAAAAAGGAATTTCACATTCACGTGTTATATTTAGTCCATGGTTGTTACACAGGATTTTCGATTCAATATTTCCAACCTTTTCCTTTGACAGTACATGTATCTGCGATTCTTTAATCTTATTCTTTTTTGCAAATACCAATCTGAAAGTTCCGCTTTCGTAGGTATTCTCGTTTGGGATGGAGCAAAAGAGCAGCAATCTCGTTTGAAAATGTTGTTATATCATTTACGTTCATGCATATGGCATTTTAACAAAAAGGTCCCCTGACTTTTATGAACGTAAACAAGCGTTATGGTTTAAGCCTATTAAAAACCATTGTATTTGGCATCTCAATACCTTAACAACAGTACGAAAATATAATTCTGGTTTACTTCGGTACTGAATAGCGTTTAACTTTATGTCTACAACCTTGAATTATTCTCCCTTTCATAAATAAGTGAAATCCAGAAGGCTGACAAACATAGCTGTTTAATAAGGGGTTATCTAATTTCAAATCTAAGTGTTCGCACTGTCCATTTCCAGCAAGAACATTGTAGGCCATAATCAGTTAAAAAAGATCTGCTACGCTTAATGATAGTTTTCTTCACTTCCGTGTAAATTGCGGGAATTCGGTGCTTTTAACACGCAAACAGTCTCATGTCATGTCAAATCAACATGTACTTGCGTGTTCTTATGGGAACCTGATGGCGGGTGGGGGGGGGGGGGCGGCCACGTGTGAGTATGGGAATCTTGAGAGTCTGGTTTAATACCACCTGTAAAAATGTTTTTTCCACTGAGCGTTCCAATGCGGTTACTCCTTGGCTTCCCATTGTCGTAATGTGTTTGTTTCGCAAAACAATTCTCATTATAAACAAGAATGGGGTTCATGCAATTAAAAAATGTAATCGGAATTGTACACGAATGAACATTTTCAGGTATTGACTCTAATTTATATTTTTGATTCATTTTCTTGTTATTGTAATTTAATTTATGACTTTAAAACATGTAATTAAACAAATAACATTTAATAACGTAAAATCGTCAAGTATTAAGCGTGCAGATTTATTTGTATTTGTCACTTTGATCTAAAATTAAGAAGTATTCAGTACTGTGGACCAAATTTAAGGAGTATTCAGTGCTAATTGTGACAGGATAGTTGGGACTGGAATGATTCCATTAACCCTTCATTAAGTGATCCGAAAATGAATTGACTGCGTTACAACGTCAATTATTGAATTATGTGACCCATATTTTATAACCCTCGCATAAACAAGGGCGATATCACCCATAAGTTATACAGGTACAATGTGTGTGCCAAAGTAATACGGCGGTCTACACGACGATCCCTACATTGGCGGATTTTGAATTTGGAAAGCGGAACAATTTGGATGGGCGTTTAAAAAATGTAAACGATAAAACAGTAAAATAAAGATTATTAGTTTCAAGCCTAATGAATTTCATTGAATACTAATAAAAGCCGGAACGCCTGCTTGCTACCAGTTTATTCTGGAGGTATTTGATGTGTATTTCCTACCGTCTTAATTGAAATATTGAATCCAGAGTTAATTGCCCGTCGTATCGATTTACCACTACTAAAATGATTTAAGCACAATCACATATGAAAGAATTATAACACGTTGTAATGATGTATTGGCGCAAATAAATGCTTAAGTATTTTGTGGTTCTGACACTTGAAGATTGAATATACTGGTTTAATAATTCCTGTCAAGGAGAAAAAGTTTTATGAGCTTTCAACAATTTAAGTTTGAGTCTTTTCGGACGCATATGTGTACTTAACATTTCAAGTCTGTGAACAACAAGTACATGTACATATGAAAATAGACATGATTTACACGAGACATGTTTAAATAACAACAATATATATCATCATTAAATATACATGACACTCAACTTAAATGCTTAATGTGCATTTCAGAATTCACGTTGTCTATGCAGGTGGGAGATTCAGGAAATGACACGGTAAGATTTTGCAATATTGACAGCGGTTTAAGTAATGTTTTATTTTTGCTAGTCTTGATCAACGCCTGGAAAAAGGAACAGCTTACATTTAAAGTCAAATGAAGTCTCACCTATCCGTTGATTTCTGAAGTGGTCGAGGGGGATAATAAACACTTCAGCGCAATTGAAATACGGATAATTTTGTATAAGTTGTAACATTTTGCATTTCAGAGCAAAATGCTCCGTAAATCTGACAATTTGCATTCATATGTAAGCACTGTTAGAAAACTTAATTCTTCCCCTGGCAAGATGTGAAATATTACCACAGACATACTTTTTAATTAATCGTCAGAGCTTAGTCAATAGACATGGGGTTTAATTGGAGCAGAAGGGGCATACCGCTAACATTACATTCGTGTTGATTCGACTTCCTTGCATGAAAATTTGGGCGGAAACCTCTAAACTACAACGGAAAACCTGAATGCACTACATGATGTCAATAAAAGAACCTTGTTAAAATATAAAAAAAACGGTAAGAGGTTCAAAATCTTAAATGAGCATAGAATGTCAAATGGGCTTTGAAATTTGAAAATATTGCAAGACAGGCAGAAAATATTTTTGTAAAAATTTGATTATATTGAAAGAAAGGCATTTGTTGCAAATTGTAACATAAAATTAATAATGTTTGTGAGTTTAATATGGTGCTCAGGCTTCAACCGAATTTGTTTAAACAATAGCATTTGACATGTTTGTGTTAAGTCGTGTTAGTTGGTAATAGAAAATGACTCTTTTTTTTAATGTTTTTCCGAAATAACAGAGAAAACAATATGAAAACCTACAGACATATAACATGTTGGCGGTTTAACACAGTTAAGTGATTGTTAAAATCAGAAAGTTTAATTATTAACATAGTTGCAAAACTAGTTTTGTTCGTTTTTTTTCTTCGGCAAAACAGCAATTAATCACTGACAGGTAATAAAACAGTTATTTCATATAAGTTTTGATACAGTCAAACAGTTGTCCCTTGGTGTCTGGGATAGTGTTTTGAACTGTTGCTCTCGGCCTACGGCCTCGCATAACAGTTCAAAGCACTATTCCCTCCAACTCGGGCCAACAGTTTGACAGTTCCCAAACACCTGTATACTGTTGTTTTCAAGTGAATATAAATTTAAAGCAATGAAAAGTCATTTCACATTATTTTTAGAAACATTTAAACATCAATGTAATTGAGCGTTATGTTTAGTGGAAGTGCAATATAATTTTGCTGCATATACAGGCATGCAGTTTAACAAGGGCCTCAAAAAACATGTCTGCTAAATTGACCGTTATGAGAACAGCTGCACTTGGGAAGCGTGTATAATTAATTATACAGTATATATTGAATAGGCTGTACTTTTCCCATGAACTAATTCACGAGATGTAAGCGGTGGAAATTTAAATGCCACTTTCACTTACATTCGCAAATGTCTAATATCATTGTGAATTGAAAAAGTTAAAACTATTGTATCTAGGTACTTTATATGTTTTTTTATCGATTAGCTAAATTAAATAATTGTTAAATGGATAAAAGCAACATGTTCTATTGTTAAAACATAAATTTTTCATGCCATATGAATGCAAAAGTCCGGACAACACACGTTTAACACGTTAATGACAGCCCTCAAGAACAAAGAAATTAGCCTAATACACTGGCTATTGAAATTTTACAAAGGGTACATTTCAAATGATATAAAACGTTATCACGGGCTTATCACACTCCTCCCCATCACTTTCATCGATAAAAAGAAAATTCTCAAAATCTCAATAAAAGCAAAATGCCGTCAATGAAACTTTGCACAAATGATAGTTACTAATGTATCTTTTTTTGCATACAGTAAGACACGTTAGAAAGTAAAACAAAAGTTAGGCCTAAACATTTCTTCAAACTCTAATTACATAAATTCACAAAAACTAAGCAATACAAAACATAATTTTAAATTTCCTCCTGATTGTATTGATAGTGCGAAACAAATGCTGTGTACTTTGTAAAGCACTTTCAACCACTTACAGAAAAATCAATAATTTTCATCCGTTTACGCGACCAGAGTGCGACCAGGAAATTGAAGGTAAAACACACTTTTACCAATATCTCAAAACGTTTACATATGCAAGTCACGAGGACACAAGACAGTGTTGTCAGTATCATATTACTCATGTTGGCATTTAAAATGATGTTTGGTGTTGATTAGTTTTTGCGAATTAATGTAAATAGAAGTTTAGAGAATTTTTAGATCTCACTATTTTCCTTTACTGTTCTAACGTGTTTATTTAAAACTTATATTTGCAATAACTATACACACGATCGTAATAAAAATCCTATGGTTTATGCCCATTTAAAAAAAAAACAACAAGTACTTGCTTACTACATGTACTTGCTTATTGATTTTATTTATTGATTTTTAGTCAATGACGTCCAGTATGTTTGTTATTTCAGAAAGTTGAGAAAAGTGGTTAATTAACAGCAAGATTATTGGGATCTGTTCCTTGATGGTACACTGTTTTTCCTAAGAATGTCATCACAGTCATCGACAATGTACTCTTCATGCCGCCTTCTGTATGGCGGAGAGCCGAGAATCCCGTCAGAGCTACCAAGTATCCCTTTAGAAGTGGTATGAACAATGTTGTGTTATGTATCCTGTCCTAACTCCTTGCAGAGGAAACTATCGAAAATTGTTGAGCTTCAGTGTTGTCTGATGTCAGATATGTTTTCCAAAACTAACTGGTTTTCTCTCAATGATATGATGCAGTGTGATTGCCATAAATAAAGTCGGCCACATTTTGCACAAAATGCAATATGATTGTGAAGGCCAGAGCAATATCATGTTTCTTTTATGATATTTCATATTTAACTATTGAATCATCAGCTATTGGTTGTAACTTAAAATTTTGATCGGTTAACCGGTTACGAATTTTACATAAGGTTTATCATAATGGGAAAAGTAGAAATTAGCAAAACGTGTGGTAGCTACTTTAACACGTTTTTATTATATGTCTGGTAAAGCACCTATGATTTTTTAATGGACATGTACAATGTATATTCACAAATACGTGGGATGTTTATCACCTAACCCTGCACGCAGGGATAAGAGACTGATGAATCGTTCAAGCTGAATGAAACAGAAGTAGTTTTCATGTTTTGACCATTTGTTAATATTTTATCAACTATGACATAGTGCAATTCAGTAATAACATTTGCAATGCAACATCCAAACTGTTAATTAAAATAAAACTAGGTACTAAATTTGGATGATATTTCCAGGTTCATATTAATATTATTAATTTTGAACTGATAAAAAACAGATGAAAAGGGAACTTTGAAAGCCATCGAACACGACAAATATGTAAACGCAGGCTCGGTTTGCTTGAGCCTGTTCCTGGACAGTAATAGAAATGCAAATTACTGCCCGCGATAAGTTCCAATTAATCGGTGACAAAACTGTAACCTGTCATACCCATAATTTAACTGGAACAAGAGTGCCAAAATGCCACAAAATACGCCCGTCAAAAAGTTTGGCTAATTTGCCACATTTTTCGTATAAATAAAGGGCCATTACTCTTAAGTGCCTGAAGCAACTTGGCTGGTTATCGAACTTGGCAGATATTATGCCCACCAACATATTCACCAAGTTTGATTAAGACCGGATGAAAACTCTTTGACTTAGAGAGCGGAAACACTAAATTTGGACAATTCAAGGGCCATAATTCAGGAGTGCCTGTGCGGATTCGGCTGGTTATAGAACTTGGTCGAGATATTATGCCCACCAACATATTCACCAAGTGTGCTAAAGACCTGCTGAAAACTCTTTGACTTAGAGAGCGTAAACCCTTAATTTGGACAATTCAAGGGCCATAATTCAGAAATGCCTATGGGGATTTGCCTGGTTATAGAACTTGGTCGAGATATTATGCCCACCAACATATTCACCAAGTTTGATAAAGTTTGATAAAGACCGGATGAAAACTCTTTGACTAAGAGAGCGTAAACCCTTATTTTGGACAATTCAAGGGCCATAATTCAGGAGTACCTGGGGGGATTTGGCTGGTTATAGAACTTGGTCGAGATATTATGCCCACCAACATATTCACCAAGTTTGATGAAGACCTGATGAAAACTCTTTGACTTAGAGAGCGGAAACCCTGTGGACGCCGCCTGACCGCAAACTGTTACAACTTTTAAAACAAGGTTATCGGTATCACAAATTAAGGAAAACCTTTTGCAAGTTTTATCGCCGATACCCAGATTTAATTCATAAATACAAATGCAGTTTAAAATCACTTTTGCAACAAGGTATTTCACAACCAGTTT